>ML800540.1:111517-146546 GCA_009831015.1 Picea engelmannii
AGTTGATGAGAAGTGGACCAGGATACTAGAAAGAAGGAATGATTACAAAAGAGATGAATATCCAAGAAGACCTCCTACCTTCAAGAATCAAAGAAGCTTCAATCAATATGAAGGAAACTACAGAAGAGTAGATCATGAGCCCAGATGGACTACATCACAAAGAAGGTCACTTACTCCCAGGTATCAAAATATCTTTCTTGGTCATTGTTATACTTGCAAAAATTTTGGACATAAGGAAATTAATTGCAAAATCAATGAAAGGAACAAATACGCAAGAAACATGAATGGTGTAAACAGAAGATATGGAAATAATCGTAGATTTGTCAACAGAAGTTGTAATTCATTTTACCCGTTGATGGACAAAAATATTTTATTCTACAAATGCAATTATCTTGGTCACAAAGCATGAGATTGCAGATATATGAATGAAGATGTCCCTATTCCAACCACAGTATGGAGAAGGAAAGAGATTCCAAACAATGAATATTGTCCAATAGCATTAACTGTTGAAGAATGTAAAGAAGAAAATGAATGGTACATAGATAGTGGATGTTCTTCACACATGACCGGGAATCAAGACAAATTCATCAGCTTGAAGAGAAAGATTGGCAATGTTGCATTTTGAGATGAGTCATCTGCCAAAATACTTGGAGAAGGTGTAGTAGAACTTGGAAGAAAAAATGTAAAAGCAAATAATGTCCTATTGGTTGAAGACTTGAAGCATAATCTACTCAATGTTAGTAAAATATGTGATCAAGGATACACTCTTACGTTTGACTCCAGAAAATGTAAAATTAGAGAAAATAATTCAGGAAGATTGGTTGCAACTGCAACAAGAAGACCGAAAAACATATACATCCTAGGCATGAAGAAGAGAGAGAATATAGAAGCCACAGAAAAGGATTCCAAGGAATAAAAAGTCCCAAAGACCAAAAATAAGGATGAAGTATTATTGAGTGCCACATGTTTAGGGGGAGCAGCCCCAAAGAAGAGAGTTACATTTTTCCATTAAACTCAAGGGGAGCAGCCCTAACCTTTGCCATTAATGTCAAAGGGGGAGAGAAATTGGGATCATGATGATCGGGGGAGCATGAGTGTTGCCATCAATGACAAAGGGGGAGATTGTTGGAAGATTGGTTGTTGTCATTGATGTCAACCCTAGTCATGGGTTTTGGACCGCAAGATTGATAAAGGTATTTGGACATGAGGGACAATGCACATGCATATAAAACACCCATGAATGGATAGTATACATCATGTTTTTTTCTGGTAGTATGTGGCATGTCACGTGGATGCTCATGGTTGAGGAGAAATGAATTTTTGAAGATGACAAAGTGAATTGAAGAAGGAAGGACATGTAGGCCCTGGAGATAATTAAAGAAAAGAATTACAAAATAAGAAAGTGTCAGGTCGGCCCTAATGTTAAAAGGAAGTGACATAAATGGTATAAATAAACGTCATTATACATTCATTTGATACAAGTTGAATTTCAGAGGAAATAAGAAGTAAAGAAGGTCAGATTTCAAGGGAGGATGAAGTCTTTTGGTGATGTGTTCTAAGGTATGTTATTTTCAGGTCATCTTACCATTTTTTCTATAATTTTTTTTCTAGAACGATTCATATGGTGAAATCGCTATGGTATTGATAATACATATCAAGGTACCTCTAGTAAACATTTCATCTCTTGATTCACTATAATTATGGAGATACACTCTGTGGAAGATAGGATTTGTGACCAGTCCTGAAGCTAGTCAATAAACAGGTGTTCCGGGTAAAACAGTCATAACTTCTTCATCTAGAATCAAAATTATGTGGGACAAATTTCATTGGAAAGAGTATGGACTTTGGTTTCTTGTGTGTGAGTTTCAAAATCGGATGTTAAATATTGAGCACGAGGCATTCTGTACAAGTTCGGTCTCCTGAATAGACCAGAATTGAATAAAGTCTACCATTCTTTCTATAACTTCTCTTTGGGGAGGATTCAAGGAGTGAAACTTGGAGGAGTTTCAGAGAATACATTGAGTAATATTATCTATAGGATCATATTACTCCAAGAATTGAAGAATTGCAGAAATTGAAGAAGTCTCAGGAAGCATTATCAGGTTCTATGTGATGATTGGTTGATGGTGAAGATTTAATGTAAAGTTTTATTATCTCTCATATTCTTGGGTGGAATGAAGGGGAAAGGATGGAGAGTTCAACTCTCTCTTGATATTGGAGGATTGTATCTTCATCTTGGAGTTTTATCCCTCCCTTTACATTTGGAAGTTGTAGCTACCTTTGGAAGTCATTACTTCCCTTGAACAATTACTATTGATTATTTCTCATATATTGTGCATGGTGTATTGTGGTGTATTGGTGTAACTCTTATAGTATTGTTCATTTCTCATTGGATATAGTTGAATGGTTTAAGTATAAGTTGAAAAAGGTTTTAAATTGTACTTGATATTGATTCACCCCCCTCTCAGTATCAACAAGGAGAACTGGTATGGCACCAACAGGTGACCAAAATCCCTTAAAGAGTCAACAAACTCAACAAGAAAATCAAAAGGTAATAAAACCAATCAAACACCCAAAAAATCCCCTAAAACCCTAGAGGATTCCCCAGTATGGTCACCAGTTCTGATAGTTGGAAAAAAACCCTATGGCTACACCAAGGTTTACAATGTAGGTAGAGAGATGACCATGTAAACATCTCCTACTTTTCTAACTACCCCAAATGTATCCCATACTCATACATGAAAGACAAAGTGATAAGGATCAGGTAACTGTACCTTTTACTCTGCGTCCGGTGTCGATCCTCTCGTGTTTGATAGCTCTGTTGACTGCAAGCCTCCTCCCAAGGTTGACCTACATTCACAAATAGATAAACATGAAACTAAAAACATGCATTTCATATAAAAATCATGGATGAGATGTTAGAATAAAACATAAAATCAAATACAAACATTTGACGCATCATATTTCGGGATAGGAAAAGTATTTCTTTTATTGATATCACAATGATTAATTATAACTGTTACATGCCAATATTACTCAGCTGGATAAGTGTCGCATGTTCCTCTCAACTGTTGTAAGTGTCGCATGTTCCTTGCAACTTTCGCAAGTGTCGCAAGTTGTTCACAAGTGTCACAAATGTTGTTCAAGCATACTGCCATGATGATGACACTAAGGAGGCACTTAGAATACCTCATACACTTGATTTGGAGGAAGGGAAATGGTTAACTGAATTCAAGGAACTCTTATCACCTAAAAGGAGCCCTTAAAACTGGGTTTTGAAGGAGAGTACTCCCCTATGGAAGTCTTAGGAGCACTGGCGCTCCCCCATAAGGTCTCAGGGAGCGTTATAACGCTTATCTTCCCCTCTGAATGAGCGTTATCCATCCTTGGAGCGCTGGCGCCCCCCTCAAGC
Organism: Picea engelmannii; assembly: GCA_009831015.1. Taxonomy (NCBI): domain Eukaryota; kingdom Viridiplantae; phylum Streptophyta; class Pinopsida; order Pinales; family Pinaceae; genus Picea; species Picea engelmannii. The sequence continues at coordinate 114,930 of ML800540.1, forward strand.
TTCCTAGGGAGCGATATAGCGCTCTGATGACCCTTTTGAGGGAGCGCTATCTAATTTGAGGCAGTAGTTGGCCCGTTGAGGAGAATAAGGGGAGGATCTCTCAAGTTTAGAAGGCAGTTGCATTCGAATTCTTGGTTCCATCAGGAGATCCCTGATCCAAGGAGGGAATTCCTCAACTTGTTCTAAAGATAACTCAAGAGGTTAAGCTCCTCTTAACCTATATAAGCAATCTCTATGGTGGTGAAAAGGAGGAAGAATTGCTAGCATGAAACCTATGATCTCATAGGAAACACACAGTCAATCAAAGGAGAGTGATCAGTGAATCTTTTATCATCCAGGTTGTGGATCTTTCGAGCAAGGGTTAGACGAAGGGGACTTGACGAAGCTGTCGCATTCGCATCTACGATTGTAAGTATTGTTGTCGTTATTCTCATTAATATGACACACTTGGCCTGTTTCTTTCTAGTTTGTGTCTGATTTCACATGAAATTATCATTGATAGATAGATCTGTTTTCAAGCTGATATCAATAGAGTAGGAAGTGGTCGTGCTTTTTTTGTCTACAGGACTCAGCAAGGAGCGAGAGTTTGGAACTCGATTTGGAGCGTGTAGGGACAAACGTCGATAAAGAGGTACTGCTATTCTCCTTCCTTCTCATGTATTAGTTTGTATATATTTGAAAGGAAGGCAGTGTCCACGTTAAGCACTTTTTGTCTTAGAGTTAGGGTCTAACTCTTTGAGGCGATCTACCTGTCCGCGGGGAGATTTTCCTACAACAATAACAAGGTCGACGACTGCTCCATGAACCTGGTCTGGGCTCCTCTTCACCAAGCTCCAAGTGCACCTCCGTATATATTTCTCCTCTCACACTTCTTCTAGGGAAATGGAATGGGCTTATAATGGAGGAAAAAGGGAAAAATGGGGAATTTTGATGAAATTCTCTCAACAAGGTTGCAAATGCTTGGGGCAAGGAGGGGATGTGAAACGGGCAGAGTTTCACTGTTCTTATGCTTAAATGTGGAATGAGACCCCAAAACCTCCTTTTATATGGGAAAATGATGGTTATTTGGTTGGGTGACGGGCTATAGGCAGTGGATCAGTTTGGAAACTACCCAATAGCCCGTAATCTCAACGAAATCCTTGCAACTTTTTAATTTTTGCAACTTTTGCAAGTATACGTGGGTTGTAATGGTGCATCTAGCATACGTACGCGGGTTGTAGTGGTGCAACAAGTGTATGTATGTGGGAAGTAGTGGTGTAGGGTGCATACATATTCAACAATTGATTTTTTAAGAAGATTTTCTCAATGATGGCTTGGCAAAATTTGCATGTAAGAGGGCCAAATGCCAGGTCTGCATGTATGGAGAAAATTAGAGTTATAAGAAAAATGCACACTTAAAGTTATTTGGGTTTTGGTTACATATGTAGGAACACCATTACTCTATGTGAGTCATGATGGGGAGTGACTAAAAGGTAGGCATTTTAAAATTGGATTCTGGAGTTGCATGGTGAACACAATATATAATCATATTGTGAAGCCTTGTATACAAGGGATCTGTATTATTCAGTGTACATAATCTCAGTGTATTTTTTGAATGTAAAACAAAAGGTGGGTTGTATTTTTTGGCACTTTTGTTTTGTTAATTGATATTCCATATGAAAACAAGGAGCGTCATGTAAGTCTTAGTGCTTGAGTGTGGTTTGATGATATGGTTATATGACTCGTTACTGCAGGATCCATATTTTCTGGTGTTTTGGAATGCTTTTAATACTTTTTAAGATATGTTTACATGTGCGAACCTTTTGAATATGTTCTACTGAAATTAGCAAAAAAATGCTTGTTCTAAAAATGTCTATGGCACACTTAGCAACTTACCTTCAAAATGTTTGGTATGCAATTTCAACTATTTTCTAGGTACTAAACAATGAATCTTGGTTGTGCAAGTGGTCCATTTTTCCATTTTAAACTCTAGAGTGGTTGATATCCTGTCCATGTGAAAATTATACTGGTTGAGATCTTGACTGCATCAAGAAATTATTTCTAAAGTTAAGGTATATATTGCATCGCTTCAATGGCTACTTCTCTGGACAATTACAGACTTTATGAATAATTGAAACATGTATATGACAAGCACAACCACATTATAAGGTGGTTGAAAAACGCAAATCCTATCAATTATTTTATAATAAATAGGTAAGATTGGGCTTTCATATTAGATTTAAGGTTATTAGTGTTTTAGGTTAGATTAGGGTTTCATATTAGAATTAAGATCATTAGTGTTTTAATCTGAAACAGTAATGACTTTAACTCTAATATGAAAGCCTAATCTTACCTATTTATTATAAAACAATTGATATGTCTCATAGATGTTCATCAACCACCTTTATAATATGATTGTGCTAGTTTTGATAAAACTATTATTTCTTTATAATATATTATATATATTCAATCTCTATATATTATAATTATATATTATACTTCCTATTTAATTTATACCCTAGCCCTAATAATTAATATAACCCTAACACTGATAACAAAAAAAGGCTTTTGGTTCCAAACATTCCATGAGTTGGTTGCCATCTTTTAGTTTTTAGTTTTTCTTTTATATAAAGCATAAATCAGATATATAATAACTATTACGAATTAAATTATATGCATTCATATACTTATGTCCAACCTATGAATAGTGAAGAATAACAATGACTTGGTGGATGCACTTGTATCATTGTCCTAGGAAAACAAATTGAAACGAAATTCAAATTGGTTCCATCATTCCATTGCCATATTTTAGTTTAGTTTTTATATAATAACTGTGATTGAAATAAATTAATTCCGTCCAATTTTGAATTCCGTATATGCAGTCCTTTCCACATTAGGTAAACAATTCCTCAATGGAATAAGCTAAAACCCAAATGTTTTGCACCTTTTCTGGCTCCGACCAATCCCTGATTCCGATGGGTAGATTGTCCTATCGACAACAACAATAATCCAGCACCTCCACTCATCCAAATGTTGTGACCCAAACCGCTGTTATCGTGTGTCACCTCTGCCATCCCTCGAAAAATGAGCAATCCCAATGCTAATATTCATTCTTGACTTATCCCCTTGCTAATATTCATTCTTGACTTATCTCACTTCAATGCTAGAGAATCATTATCCTCCCTATAATGCTTGGTCCATATCACTCAATAAAAAACATCTAGGTTTCTATTTGTGGAAATTAGCACCAAGAGGATACTAGATTAATGAGTCAGAATAAATTTTGCACCACTCTTGATCAATGCTCTGTAATAACCAGTTTTATGCCATTGACAATGGGAAAAGTCACTAGCCACTGCAAGTCATATTGGAGACATCCAACCAACCATTGCAACTCATGTTGGGGAAAAGAATCCACTCACTCTGGAACTTTGACCTATGGAACTACGCCCTCCAGAACTATGACCTCTGGAACTACGCCCTATAGAGCTATGACCTCTGGAACTATGACCTATGGAAATTTGACCTGTGGAACTATGACCTGTGGAACTATGACCTGTGAAACTACGCCCTTTGGAACTATGACATATGGAACTATGACCCGTGGAACTATGACCTATGGAATTGTGACCTCTAGAGCTACGCCCTCTGGAACTATGACCTCTAGAGCTGTGCCTTCTGGAAATATGGCCTATGGAACTATGACCTGTAGAACTGTGACCTGTGGAACTATGAATCTAGGTATGTTTGATAGAGTTTGTCCTAGTTTGAAAACTAGGGCACAGTTAGAAGAAAGAGTTTATCTGAATAAATTTGATAGAAATAGGGAAAAATATGTTATTCCTATGCATAGAAAGAATTTTTGGACTAATAAGTGGATGCAGGAACCTGGAAAGAATTTGTGCAGATTGCAGGTCTAGAATTATGATCCCAGTGCACAGTACAAGAAAGAATGGGGCTCATTTAAAAGAAAGAGAGGATTGACACTGTGTTACAATTATAGAAGGTCGAGACATCTTGCTAAAGAATGCCCTGGTACAGGTCCTATTTGTCTTTGTTGTAAAGCTATTGGTCATGAGGTTTAGGATTTCCCAAGAATGATTTCTAAAGTTGAAAAGATGAACATGAGACAAGAAAACTATAAATAAGGTCAAGAGACTAAGGATATATTAAATAATCATAAAGAGAAAAAATCAGAGAAAGCTCAAACTATGTTAAAAGAAGTAATGGATGATCATAAAGACATCAGTTTACCAGAGATCCTGAAAGAAAAAAAAGCACATAGTTACAAGAATAGAAGACTTCGACATAGACTGTGTACTAGATAAAGAAACACCTGTGAACATTATGCCAGAAATCACTTGGGAAATTTTGGGAAAGCCTTCTATGATACCTTCATTGGAAAGGATAGGCTTGTTTAAAGGAAAGATGATAACCCTATGTGGAAGAGTTACTAATATACCTATGATTTCTCATGAAACGTCAACAGAAGAGGACATTGAATTTATTAGGTTTGTTGAGAACAATTTCCCTTTCCCACTTTTATTCGGAAAGACTTGGATTGCGAAAGATCAGATCAGAAGGAAAGCAGAGGAGGAAGCCATAGAACGGAAAAAGAAAGAATTAAGGGACCTCATAACCAGAAGAATAGAGAGACTAATAGAAGAACAAGAGGATAATTCGAAGCAACAAAGGGCAAGACAACTAGCTATCAAAGTTGAAAGAATGCGAGAAGACTTGAAGAACCTTCCCATGCAAGAAAGAAGAATACCTACCATGGAGTTAATGAGAGAAGAGGTATTACCTTCAAACCTTTTGAAAGAACATCGGCAGTGCAAAGTTACCATGCTAAGAGAAGATAAGAATAAAAATGGAAAGAGGAATCGAGAGACTCCGATCACAGGAAAGAAGGCGAGGAAGCTCAGTAAAAAGAAAGCCAAGTTAGAAAAACTATGGGAAGTTCCAGAAAAGACTTCGCAGGAGGCAGATCTGTAGAACTTGAACCTCGCTGTAATAACAGAACCACGCAGAATGGGACTTCACCATGGTGAAGCTATATGATCGTCAGAGGTGCCCCAACCATTAGAATGACACTCCAGAACGCCTAGAAAAGCAGTTATCGCCGGAAAGACTGCTTTTGGACCATTGAGACCGCATCATAACAGACTAATTCGTATTGATTGAGGCATTCCTACTCGTCAGAAGAATCTGTTATAATGCTTTCTTATTTTAACCTGTCGGACGTTGCGCCGAGACCACTTTTTGAAAACCGTGATATCCGAGCTAACAAAGAATCCATTGTATCGTGTTGTGCTTCCTAGACCTCACCATCCATTTGATTACCATGATTGTTCATTCTCCTACCCGATTTATTTTGTTATAAGTGCGAATGTCGGGAGAACCAAGCGCGTTAGAGAAGTCTGTGGAGGATATTCTTGTAGACCTCATGGTTGAGAGAGTCATGTCTGTAGGAACACAGGCATTGTCTACTGGCGGATTACAAGCATCCCCATCGATTGGACGACATTTTGGCCGCACTGTTGAGAAGCAAAGAAAACACTGTGACGATCTAGCTAACACGAAGCATATCCCGTCGATCGTGTCAGAGTATATACCGCCTTTGGTTGGCGGTGTGAACTGCAACAGTATCCTGCGTGACTTTGAATACACGTTGATCATTGCATTCATCTCGAAGGGGATACACACAGTTGAACCCCAGTTAGGACACAACCCATCTTTGAAGAACAACAATTTTAACCTCAGAGACAGAAAGAACTACGTGATGCTCGTGCCGCATAGGTATTTTATGAGAACGACTGGGAATAAGTCGCGCATATTCTCCCAGTCGTAGATTAAGGATCTTGTGTAGTCGACGATCCTGAATGTGATGAATATCCCTCACTTCGGTCGACATCAGGAGGTTAACCCTTGCGTTAAAATCCTCATGTCACGTTACCATGGAGGGTATCTGTAGCTTGATAGGCGTGTCACTGTGGATCCAACGTTGATCCACCTCATCACAAGACTGAGTATGCAAGGATCGGACCCTCAATAGTTCTACCCAGGGAAGAATTGAGATCGCTCCCTGACATAGCACATTAAGGAAGACTATGGAAATGTCGAAAAGGGGAAGCGAGGTAGCCTCCATCCAGGATGGCGCAGTGCACCTAGCTTGTCAGCTCATAGCTAGTAAGCTCATCAAAAAGAACCATCCAACACAGGTCACAAGATTCGTAGTATACCTCTCAAGAAAGTGCATAGAAGGAATGAAAATGAACTGGGCGAGCTACCTTGTCAACGAGCTTGAGAAGGACTGTCGTGAAGCGTAGGATCAGGGCTACGAGTTCCATTTCAGTTGGTTATTGGTTTTAATCGCATTTGTCACTTAGCAAATGTTGGAAGGAGTGACATTTCCAGAAGTTGAGCCATCAGAGTCATTGGTCGCAAGGTTCTCCAACTTATGGTATACAAATGACATGTCGAAGTAGTGGAATTCGAACATTGTCTTCCATGCTTATTACCAACAACTAAAGCTCGTCATTGAGGCATTTCCATGAATGACCCCGAATACATTGCATCACTACAGACTGCTAGATAAGTTCTGCATAGATCAACACTTTATCTACATCACTGCGTGCAGGGATGAAAGTAAGGAGGAATGGCAGTCCTATTATAGCTGACCGATGAAGACATGGAGGAGATCACCAAAGAATGGCCAGCAGAGTTCCTTGTACCCATTGAATATGTAGAACTCTATGACCCCGACATCACTAGAAGTCCCTTTGTCACCCGGGTTGAACATGATGGATAGACTAGCACGAAGAAAAATATGAAAAAGGAGGAAGTGCAGAACATAGAAACTGATGAGGAGGACAACGCCTCAGAGGAAAGTAGGCCTGATTCACCTACAGGAGGAGGAGGAGACGAAGTAAACTAATAAAAAGGAGGGGAAGAAGGAGAAAATCAAGACAAAGGCAAAGTTACACCGCCAAAGGTTCCCCCTACTGAGGCCGAAACATCAAAGAAAAGGAAGGTTTCCCCGCAGAAACCCTCAACAAGAAAGAAGACCTGAGCCAATAAGCCTCAGTCAAAGAATGTGCTCACAGTGGATGATGTCATTCTCATCATCGCAATCATGGAGGAAACTTTAGAGGATATATTGTAGAGACATGAATCGAAGCAAAAAAAATTGTATGAAAGAATAGATAAGGAGCTCAAGGACATACAACAAGCCATCCATTCGAGTCGCGCAGTACCTACAACGCCTTCTTCGTCAAATATTGCAGAATTGGGGGATGAGCCCACCCAATTACGAAGGTTATCAGATGCAATAGAGGCTCGACTACATCGATTCCATAAAGAAAAGGAGTAGGCTATAGAAGCCTTGAAGCAAGAAAAGGAGGAGGTCTTAGAGAAACTTCGTGTTGTGCTAAAGGAGAAAGATCAAATTCAGGAGATGTTCAAGGAGGAAAAATAAACGATGCAGAAAGAAAAAGACCAGCTGCTCGTAGAGCAGACTGTGGTTAAAGAAGCAGTGATTAAATCACTTTTCTCTGTGTTAGGCTTGGCACAGGAGGAAGAGGAGTCGACTGAGATTCAAGTGGGGAAGCTTGCTAAGGCCATTCAACAGCTTCAAGCAAGAGTAAAGAAGTTAGAAATTCAAGTAGTGTCGAGCACTCTGAAAGAAATGCGTGATCAGAGGGAAGAAATTGCCAAGAGCGCAGTTGGAAGGATCAGGGAACTTGCCTCAGAATGTAAGCAATTGAGTGCCCATAGTGCACATACCTATGAACGTCTCGCAGAAGATCTAGAGTTGAGGAAACTGGAAGCACAACTCCAGGAAGCGTAACAACAGGCATCCACCGTCTAGGCGTAGATGAAGATGCTCACTGCATTTCAGAGGATGAAAATATCACAGGAACAACACATAGTCCAGCAACAAGTTACTACCATCCCGAGCAGATTCATGGAGGCTACACAGAGACTCCAGTTGGTGCAGGACAAAGCCTGCACAATTTTTGAAGAGATTGAAGGACAAGGCTCACAGTTGGAACAAGTGGTTACGACAGTGGAACAACGCCTGGAAGGGCCTGTTACAGAGCAACTGATTCAGGAGTTCACTGAGTAGGAAGCTCTGGCGAAGCAGCAAGTCGAGGCAGCTTGAGCTAAGCTCGAGGCCTTTGAAGCAGTGTTTCCCATATCTGAGTGACTCGAGACGAGTCACAGGTAAGTTTTGGGGGCTTGTTGGTCCTTAACCAAGTTTTGAGGAAAACTTGGTCGCGTTGGACCACTTTTGGGACTTCGAAAGGCTGGGCGAAGATTGAGCGCCCAAGCGGAGTGGATATCGTGGGATATCGCTTGTTTTTTGGGCTTGTGAACCAAGAAAAGGGTTTACTAGGGTTTATGTAATGGGTTAAGGGATGTCAGCCCATGGGTTTACCCATGATTAGGCCTTTTTGTAAATGTATAAATAAGAAGTAGCTAAGCGATGTAAGTAGTGTTAGCTATGTGCACTGTATGTTTGGCTTAGTGCAAGAGATTGAAAGTTGTTGTGTGCAATCTGGCCATGTAAAGTAAGGCTTTGTGCTATTAAGGAAATGGCTTTGTGCCTTGACCTGATTTTGGGGAAGGTGGATCTAGTGCATTGTGCACAGATCACATGTCCACTACGGAGTTGGGCTCTGTGGCTTTGTGCACGGAAGCAGATGAATGTAAGAATATTGAAGACTAATAAAGAAGAATAAGAAGTTGGTGGACGTAGCCCCACACTGGGGTGAGCCACGTATATCCTTTGTCTTGATGTGCTTTGTGCGATGTTGTTTATGTGGTTATTTGCTTAGTGTTGTTGTTTTTATGTATAATGAATGCATCTGATGTTGTAGCTTAGTACCTAATGGTGTAAATGAATGCTATATCTGAGCTAATTCTATGTTCTAAGAGGTTTTTAGGGCTTAATATTGATTTTTACTGCGTTGATCTGTAATAAGGGTTAATCTGCAATGTAAATGAGAATCATTACTTAATGCATATTGTTGGATAAGTGATATTTGAACTTGAAAAAAGGTGATCACAATCTAAAAGCATTCCATCACTAACCCAAATGATATGTAGGAATAAGTTTGCATAATTAGAGATTATGAGTTTGAAATAAATCATGATAGGGTCATTTAGATTAATGTAGCACTCATACAAGAATTTTCTAAACAAATACATGCATTTGGCTATAGACATGGCACACTAGAAGAAAGGCACGTGAGATATATATGTTATTCTAGTGATACACATCAATTTTGTGGATGCCTCCACCTTCGTCGTCAACTCTTCGTGTTGCACTGCATGTATTGATTCAATTTGATGGTACCCTGCACATGACATGGTTCAAGGTATCCTTGACCAACCATCCTATCATACATCATTGGGCCATGGTTGTGGAAGATGACGTCATAACTATGTTCACCCGTCACATTATCAATAGCCTCATAGAAGTGATGCTCCACCATGACATAACTCCCCACCTCCCATTCCCACCCCTTCTGTTACAAGCAATCATCAATGTTTCTAGCAACTTCATTTTATCCTTGCACTACAACTTCCTCACATTTTCTCCCAAATTATTGAACATAGCCATCCTCTTCCTTTTGACACAGGTCAGCCCCTACTCCTTTCCTCCTTGTCTAATGAGTCATCCTAGACATATGTAGATGAAAAACAGTAAGCATCGAATAGAGTAACATTAAATATGATAAATCCTAAGATATACATTATCAAATGTGGAATGCCTCTAATCATGTAGTGTATATCCCATGGTATATGTCAATCAATGTTGTATTTTTTGGTGCTTATTGTTTTTCGACACAGAGACAATGTGAACATTGGCTTGAGATTTCTCCTTCTAGGCCTCCACAATATCCCTTTCACTCTCATGAACATGGATCCAATCTACCCAAAAAACTCTTGTCTTAGCCTAAAACCCAACAACATGGTCATTTTCTCAATGAGATTTCCACAACATCTTGCCACCCCATCCCCAACTTCAAGTATAACTACCTTTGGAGCCTTGGCAATAGAGTTTTCTTTAGCAACATTATTATATCATTGATCATTTACATTCACTACAAGAATATGATTTGGACTTAGATGACAATGAAATCCCCAGGGATGTGAATGTTCATTGCTTGCACCAATAATTTTACTAACAAAATAATTAGGTTTGGATTGCACATTGGTGATGCATCTTTTGAGATGATTTCGCCCTTGTTTGTGGTGCCAATGCATTAAGTGTCATTTGGATTTTGTTGCAAAGATCCATCTAACCATATATCATCTTCAACGACTCAACAATTGAACATACTTACCAAACTTATGACTTATTAAACCAAATACTTGTAATGAAGCATCATAACTAACTCCACCAAAAAACATTGGATATCAAATATTGTTTTTTCTTTAAATACTATTGTTTTCAAAGATTTTATTCTTTAATCTATGCCCTCACAATGAGCTCATTTGTGTTTGGGTTGGTAAGAGTGCATTTACAATTGTAAAGAGTTGAAAATTTGTAAAATGACATCAAGCTTGAGTAATTACTCTCCTTATATTTTCTTCTTTGTTGTTATTTTATCTCAGTTTGCCTTATCCCCTTGCTAATATTCATTCTTGACTTATCTCACTTCAATGCTAGAGAATCATTATCCAAACTATAATGCTTGGTACATATCACTCAATAAAAAACATCTAGGTTTCTATTTGTGGAAATTAGCACCAAGAGGATACTATATTAATGAGTCAAAATAAATTTTGCACCACTCTTGATCAGTGCTCTGTAATAACCTGTTTTATGCCATTGACAAGGGGAAAAGTCACTAGCCACTGCAAGTCATGTTGGAGACATCCAACCAACCATTGCAACTCATGTTGGGGGCAAGAATCCACTCACTCTAGAACTTTGACCTGTGGAACTACGCCCTCCAGAACTATGACCTCTGGAACTACACTCTCTAGAGCTATGACCTCTGGAACTACGACCTATGGAAATTTGACCTGTGGAAGAGACCTGTGGAACTATGACCTATGGAACTAAGCCCTCTGGAACTATGACCTATGGAAATATGACCCATGGATCTATGACCTATGGAATTGTGACCTCTGTAGCTATGCACTCTGGAACTAATACCTCTTGAACTATGACTTCTAGAACTACTCCCTCTAGAACTATGACCTATGGAACTATGACCTCTGGAACTGTGACCTTTGGAACTACGCTATATGGAACTATTACCTCTTGAGCTACTCCCTCTAGAACTATGAACTCTATAACTATGACATATGGAACTACACCCTCTGGAGCTATGACCTCTGGAAATATGACCTGTGGAACTATGCCTTATGGAATTGTGACCTCTGGAACTACGCCCTCTAGAACTACCTATGGAACTATGATCTGTGGAACTGTGACCTCTAAAACTATGACCTGTGGAAGTGTGACCTCTTGAACTGTGACCTCTCAAACTAAGCCCTATATAACTATGACCTCTTGAACTACGCCCTCTAGAACTATGACTTGTGGAACTGTGACCTGTGGAACTGTGACCTGTGGAACTGTGACGTCTCAAACTACGCCCTTTGGAACTATGACCTCTTGAACTACGCCCTATGGAACTATGAAATCTGGAACTATGACCTCTGGAACTGACCTCTGGAACTATGACCTATAGGAACTATGACCTCTTGAACTATGACCTATTGACATGTGGAACTACCTGTAGAACTACCTCTGGAACTATGACCTTTTGAACTTCGCCCTTTGGAACTATGACCTTCGTAACTATGGCGGGTCATAGTTCCAAAGGTCATAGTTCCAGAGGGCGTAGTTCCATAGGTCATAGTTCCACAGGTCAGTTCCACATGTCATAGTTCCAGAGGGTGTAGTTCAAGAGGTCTTAGTTCCATAGGGTGTAGTTCTAGAGGTCACAGTTCCACAAGTCATAGTTCCACGGGTCATAGTTCCAGAGGGCATAGTTCTAGAGGTCATAGTTCCAAAGGGCGTAACTCCAGAGGTCACAATTACATAGGCCATAGCTCCACGGGTCATAGTTCTAGAGTGTGTAGTTCCATATGTCATATTTCCACATATCATAGTTCCAAAGGTCATAGTTCCAGAGGTCATAGTTTTAGAGGGCGTAGTTCCAGAGGTCATAGTTCTGGAGAGTGTAGTTCCATAGGTAAAAGTTCCAAAGCACGTAGTTCCAGAGGTCATAGTTCCATAGGGCGTAGTTCCAGAGGTCATAGTTCTAGATGGCGTAGCTCCAGAGGTCATAGTTCTAGAGGGCGTAGTTCCAGAGGTCACAGTTCCACAAGTCACAGTTATGCGGGTCATATTTCTAGAGGGCGTAGTTCTAGAGGTCATAGTTCCAGAGGTCATAGTTCTAGAGGGTGTAGCTCTAGAGGTCATAGTTCCACAGGTCACGGTTCCAGAGGGCATAGCTATAGAGGTCACAGTTCCACAGGTCATAGTTCCACAGGTAGTTTTAGAGGGCGTAGCTCCAGAGGTCACAATTCCATAGGTCATAGTTCCATGGGTCATAGTTTGAGAGGTCATAGTTTCAGAGGGCGTAGTTCCATAGGTCATAGTTCCACAGGTCAGTTCCAGAGTTCATAGTTCTAGAGGTCATAGTTCCTGAGGGCGTATTTCAAGAGGTCATAGTTCTAGAGGGCGTAGCTCGAGAGGTCACAGTTCCACAGGGCGTAGTTCTAGAGGTCATAGTTCAAGAGGTCATTGTTCCACAGGGCGTAGCTCCAGAGATCACAATTCCATAGGTCATAGTTCCATGGGTCATAGTTCCATAGGTCATAGGTCAAGAGGACGTAGTTCCATAGGTCATAATTCTAGAGGGCGTAGTTCCAAAGGTCATAGTTCTAGAGGTCATAGTTCTGGAGGGCATAGTTCTTGTTGTTAGAGAGTCTGTACTTAAGGCTTAGAAGTACAGTGTCTAGGCATCCGAAAGTGGGTAAAGGGTAGAGAAGAGAGAAACGTCAACCTTCGGCAAGGGAAACTAGGGAAGATTTATGCGTTGGCATTTTCTAGCTTCCAACTATTCCTGGATGGTTATATCCTGTTCAATCGCTGCCCATGAACATTCGAGTTCAACCCGTGTAGTGGTTGTTTTAAGAATAGTATCGAAAAGGTTTAAGGCAATGTGTGTTTGATTTGATAATACAAGTTCGATGTTGGGTTGTGTTGGTACAGGGACAGTCATGGAGGAACAGTAAAATAAGAAAACTTTAGAGGGAAATTTAAGTGTTGTCTCAATTCGGTCGTATGAAAGAGAGTTTACAGTTTCAGGAATAAAATGAGGTGCAAATCAAAGGCTCTTTCCCATAACTGAGTTATATTTTAATAAAATGTATGAGGTGGGAGAAAACATTTAGTTGTCTATCGAGTAAGGCTCCTATCAAGGGAGAATCTCACGTATAAACAGAAGAAGAAAAAAAAAATGTAAAGAAGTAACCCGATGAAGCATAAAATATATATAGAATTTTGAAAGTGTTAACTGGTCTTATACCCACTGATAGCTGGTACAGAGGAAAAACAGTAAACAATATAGAAAACAAAAATTCATTCGCTATAGTAGAGGTTGTACTAAATTACAGCAAAGCATTCATCAGATACGAATATGAAATGAAACGAAATACGAGATACAAGAAAACAAACTCATAACACAGTCATGACGGAATTGAGAATCTTCAGATTTTCTTTGTATTAACTCTCAAAATGTAAAAACTCTATTACAATCGACACAAAAAGGTCCAGCCCTTTTTCTTTCTTTCTATGGTATATTTATACAGTTTTACAATAAGATGAAATCTCAATCGTTGCAAAATTTTCGGTTATGATAGGGAGGAGAGAAATCACTCCATTTCTTTTTCTCTGTCCTCATTTGGTGCCAGAATCTTGTCCTCGCGCGTGCTCGGTACAGGTGACACATCTTTCAACCAGCTGAGATATCAGCCTTGACGGTTCTTCTTAACAATTGGCTTCAAAAGAGTAACAATATCGGGCTAATTGCGGCAGCATGTCTTCCATCTGTCTGTCTATGATGTCGATAGCACATAATTGCGCACTTGGTTTAATCATACATTTATCTATTTGGACTATGTCTACCATAGTCACTTGTGAGATCTCGGCTGAATCTCTTTCCTCTTTTTCATTTAAATCAAGCGAGATTTTCTCCATATTCATTTGAATCAATGCCTCGGCATTACCTCCGCTATCAATGCCTAGCAGATTGCCATCTATAGAACTAAAGGCCTCTTCTAAGGAATTTGTTACCCTTTTGGCTTGCAACTTGCCTTTCGCGATGCTGTGCTCCCATTCTTTTAACAGAATGTTTCCTCTGGTCTACTCCGAAATGGTGAACCTGGGAGTACTTCCCAAATCCCTGTTATTTGTGGCTATCACGGCCTCTTGGAAGGTGACCCGTGCTGCTCCAGCCTCCCTTTCTCTAGCAGTTAAATTCTCCAAAACTTGATTAACTAGCAAGTAGTTGTCCCGAATCACCTCTACCTTGCCGAGTAAATTTCGTTGGGCCACAGAGACTCTGCTCTGAATCTCCATCGCCTGGGACTGGAACATCCCGATATTTATCACTTTGCTTTCGGTGATTTCCACTCTAGCCTGTAGCTGTTCAATTAAATATTTTTGCTGACCCGCTTGCATCTGACCATCTCAAACCACCAGCTTTGTTTGTTCGAGCTTAGTCTTGAGTAGCTCTATCTCATTTTTATCGGCCAACCTGGCTTGCTTTATTCCTACACTGGCCTGGTCTTTGGTAGTCTCCGTTGTTGTGGCTAGTCTGGCTTCAAGGGTCTTGATGAGGCAATTTTTTCGTTTAAGCTGGTTTTTCAAAACCCCGACTGAAAATTGGTTCATTGTGGTATATGCACCTAATGTCCCATCTATTTCTGTTGCGAACTGTTCATTCTTCTTATCCTTCCCATCAGTCATAACTTTGTATTTCTTGACTGTCGATTCCCCTTTCTGGTAGAACTCTCTCTTTACCACTACCTTTCTTTTCTTATCGAAGAAGAACTCATTTGGAGGGAGCTCTTCCACCCTTATAGGCTTCAACTCTTCATTGAAAATCCACCCTGCGTCAATATTCCCCTGAGTCGATTGTAAGGGAGTAACCGATGTGATAGGATCTCCGATTTTTTTCGCTGATGGTCTCGGAGTAGTAACCGGACTCTTCTTCTTTGGCGGGTCGGGAATCTTTATCTCTGCTTTTGGACTCTTAGTTCGCTCTTCCTCGTCCTGGTGTTTTTCTTGACCTGGAGTCGCATTCTTGGAGCCTTCGGCCTCTTTTTGTTTCACCTCCGTTGTACTTGGATTCTCACCCCGTAATACTACGGGAAGACAACTGTGTCGATATTCTTGGAATTTCAGAACATCGACCCTCTCTTCAGGTGCCAATATCTGGATCCGAGCTAAAATCTCGGCATATGATCTCACGCCTCGAAAAATGTCATCCGAGGGCAAATTTTCGTGCTCAAATCTCTTGAGCCCACAACTGGCCAAATGATTACTCACGACCCTTTGCGGTTCGTGTTTCTTGTACTCAATAAGGACCAACTTTAGGTCTTCCATGGCTGCTGCCTCAGCTTTAGCATGCCCGAAATCTAATAAAGAATATGAATTTAAATGAACAGGAAAAGGTGGCCATACCTTCTTCGAGTATCCCTTAAGCTCCTTATTGATGCAACCGATTATTGTTTGTCTAGCGACCTCACGACAAGTCATCTTGTCGGGAATGAATAATGGCAATGCATGCGAGGGAAAAGAACCCCCAAAAACTTTGAGATACAAGAATTTGGCTTAAATATACCAGTCAGCTACGCTGCTCAAATTCGTTACTATATTGTCCGAGATCCTGGGTGGCGGGTGACCGAAAATAGTGGCATGCAGCGGTACCATCACCCAGTTGAAAATTTGATATATGAAATCTGTCGCTTTGTTTTCCCAAGATTTTTCATGATAGACGTGGATAGGCTTGTCTTCTGCTGGATTCCAACCCCAGCTCATTAATGGAAAAGGTGTTAGAAAGAAAACGGCGTCCATAATGTATGCAAACATAAAAAATGAAGCAATTTTTCCGCTTTCTTTCTACGCCCGATACTCTGTGACCCGACTGGTCAAGCTATCGAACAGCATTTTCGCCCAGTCGAAGGAACAACCTTCGGCGACTCGAAATATTAGAGGCACCCATGGAAGAAATAAATGTGAGGTGTCCTCTCTCCTGTATAATCTTCATGTCATCATAGCTACATACTTGTACTGTGGTTCTAAGGAAGCTATTGAATATATACCATGACTATTTGCCCTGAACTTCGCAGAGTGTGAAACCCAATCTTTTATTAAGATAGACATGGTTTTATCATACTGCACACATTCATCTGTTTGAACTCATCCAAGAATCCCGCACCATATGTAAAGTCGGACGCTGTGGGCAACTTATACATGGCTTGCAGATGTTCAGGCCTGAAAGTCCCGATGGTGACCTTCTGCTCATTCATGATGGTTCTGGTTGGTATGTCCACATGGTCTAATGCCCATCGGACCATATCATAATATGGCAGTAGTCGTGGCCTGGCTGTTACTTTATGCATTCCATATTGAATGAAAATATTATACTTGGTGGTTATGTCGTCTTTTTCATTGTCGCTAGAATCATCGGAATAATCCACTAATCTGGCCTGCAAAACGTCAAAAACGAACGACCAGTTCGGGACCTAGTCGACACTTCAAGGTGAAGTATCAGCGACGTTGTCTGAACCTTATCCCGAAACCTCAACACTGGCTTTGGATGCTTTTCGTGGGGCCATGACTGGAGATCCTGCTTTAGCTCTTCTGTGATAAAAATATGTATACATACAGAAGTCAGCTCGCTCAGAAAGTGTGCTCTGCGTAATATAGAAATGCATTTGTTATAATGAATAACAGTTCTATATATATTCGAAAACTCGGTACGTTTTAGAAGAGATCTGTCAAATCATGTTTAGAAATAAATTTAGCCATAAAAACCCGATCTTTATTCGTCGATTCGCCCTATTTCCTAATTAATGCCATAAATTTTGGCGGTTTGAAATGTCAGTTGGCGTATGGAAGAAATAAGACTACCTCGTAAATCGTGCAAGCATCAAAACACGTGAGATATTGATTTAGCTTAATTAATCCGATTTTACCAACGTTAATTAATCTTTCGGTACTCGTATCGGGAATTCTGCTTTAACCCTTTGAACCTCTAACCCCCGAAATTGTGATGATTGATTTTGGTTAAATAAAACGCAATTGTGATTAGAAGCTTAATTAATTACGTAATTATTATATTCTCCATATCGCGACTCGGAGCTTCAAAGATACGTTTCCGGGAAGTTTGGATGCCGAGCTGCGAAACTGCGAGATCGCGATAATACGATTTAATTAAAAGGGAAGATAAACTCGGATTAAGTGATTAATTAATTATGTTCATGTCCTTATCGTGATTTCCCGAGTCGAGGCTTAGACAGTGTAACTTTTTAAAAAGAAAACGCCAAGTGGCGAATTGCCGACAGAACTTTACCATGGCTTAGCTTTTACTTTTAACCTTGACACGGGTTACTAAAATAAGGACTTCGTGGTCTCGGCTATCGGGGTTACAAAATAAACTTTTGGATTTAATGAACGCCGAGGCGGGAAAACCCGATGACGTTTAATCATGATTTAGGAAAACTTTACTCCTGTTACTGCCCTGGGTGAAATTTTAAAGCGATTTCGTTGTTTCGTTGCTCGGGACTTGTGAATTACGTGATCTATAGCATCCAACACGCGAAATCCCAAGGTAGAACAAAAGGGGGAAAAAAAATTGCCGAAAAGTAGAACTCGCCTCGAGAGTACAATAATCATCGTTGCTTGCGTGATAAGACTTCAAAGATTTTGAAACCACAGACAGAGAATACGAAAACCATCTTTTGATTTCGAGCATTAAGACATGAAATTTGAGACGGGCTAAAAAAACAAAGGCGGCTCCAACAGTTCCACAGGTCAAAGTTCCAGAGCACGTAGTTCCAGAGGTCATAGTTCCATATTGCATAGTTCCATAGGGCATAGTTCCATAGGGCGTAGTTCCAGAGGTCATATTTCCAGAGGGCATAGTTCCAGAGGTGACAGTTCCACAAGTCATAGTTCCAGAGGGTGTAGTTCTAGAGGTCATAGTTCCAAAGTTCATAGTTCCACAGGGTGTAGCTCTAGAGGTCACAGTTTCATAGGTCACAGTTCCACAGGTCATAGTTCCACAAGTAGTTCTAGAGGGTTTAGCTCTAGAGGTCACAATTCCATAAGTCATAGCTCCACGGGTCATAGTTCCAGAGGTCATAGTTCTAGAGGGCGTAGTTCCATAGGTCATAGTTCTAGAGGGCGTAGTTCCAGAGGTCATAGTTCCCCAGGTCATAGTTCTAGAGGGCGTAGTTCAAGAGGTAATAGTTCTATAGGGCATAGTTCCAGAGGTCACAGTTCCACAAGTCACAGTTCCATGGGTCATAGTTCCATAGATCATAGTTCCAAAGGACATAGTTCTAAAGGTCATAGTTCAATAGGTCATAGTTCCAGAGGGCGTAGCTCCAGAGGTCACAATTCCATAGGTCATAGTTCCATGGGTCATAGTTCCAAAGGTGATAGTTCGAGAGGGCGTAGTTCCATAGGTCATAGTTCCAAAGTTCAGTTCCATAGGTAATATATCCATAGGTCATAGTTCCAAAGGTCATAGTTCCAGAGGTCATAGTTCTATAGGGCGTAGTTCCAGAGGTCATAGTTATGGAGGGCATAGTTCCATAGGTCAAAGTTCCAGAGCACGTAGTTCCATAGGTCATAGTTCCAGAGGGCGTAGTTCCAGAGGGTGTATTTCCCAAGGTCATAGTTCTAGAGGGCATAGTTCCAAAGGTCATAGTTCCAGAGGTCACGGTTCCACAAGTCAAAGTTCCAGAGGGCATAGTTCTAGAGGTCATAGTTACAGAGGTCATAATTTCAAAGGGCGTAGCTCTAGAGGTCACAATTCCAAAGGTCATAGTTCCACAAGTAGTTCTAGAGGGCATAGCTCCATAGGTCACAATTCCATAGGTCATAGTTCCAGAGGTCAGAGTTCTAGAGGGGGAAGTTCCATAGGTCATAGTTCCATAGGTCAGTTCCAGAGGTCATAGTTGCAGAGGGCGTAGTTCATCATAGTTCCACAGGTCATAATTCCATAGGGCGTAGTTCTAGATGTCTTAATTCAAGAGGTCATAGTTCTAGAGGGCGTAGCTCCAAAGGTCACAATTCCATAGGTCATAGTTCCACGGGTCATAATTCCAGCGGTCATAGTTCTAGAGGGCGTAGTTCCATAGGTGATTTCCACAGGTCATAGTTCCATAGGTCATAGTTCAAGAGGGCATAGTTCCAAAAGTCATAGTTCCAAAGGTCATAGTTCTGGAGGGCGTAGTTCCATAGGTCAAAGTTCCACAACACGTAATTCCAGAGGTCATAGTTCCAGAGTTCATAGTTCTAGAGGGCGTAGTTCAAGAGGTCATAGTTCCATAGGGCGTAGTTCGAGAGGTCGCAGTTTCATAGGTCACAGTTCCACAGGTCACAGTTCCACAGTTCATAGTTCCACAGGGCGTAGTACAAGAGGTCATAGTTCTAGAGGGCATAGTTTGAGAGGTCACAGTTCCACAGGTCACAGTTCCACAGGTCATAGTTCCACAAGTGATAGTTCTAGAGGTCGCAGTTCCATAGGTCATAGTTCCACGGGTCGTTCTAGATGGCGTAGCTCCAGAGGTTACAATTCCATAGGTCATAGT
The DNA here is from genome assembly GCA_009831015.1 of Picea engelmannii. Taxonomy (NCBI): domain Eukaryota; kingdom Viridiplantae; phylum Streptophyta; class Pinopsida; order Pinales; family Pinaceae; genus Picea; species Picea engelmannii. The sequence continues at coordinate 134,772 of ML800540.1, forward strand.
TTCATGGGTCATAGTTCGAGAGGTCATAGTTACACTGGGCATAGCTCCATATGTCATAGTTCCATAAGTCAGTTCCAGAGGTCATAGTTCCACAGTTCATAGTTCCAAAGGGCATAGTTCAAGAGGTCATAGTTCCAGAGGTCATAGTTCCAAAGGGCGTAGTTCAAGAGGTCATAGTTTCAGAGGGTGTATTTCCATATGTCATAGTTCCATAGGTCATATTTCCATAGTTCATAGTTCCAGAGGGCATATTTCTAGAGGTCATAGTCCGAGAGGGCGTAGCTCCAGAGGTCACAATTCCATAGGTCATATCTCCACGGGTCATAGTTCTAGAGGTCATAGTTCCAGAGGGTGTAGTCCCATAGGTCATAGTTCTAAAGGTCGGTTCCAAAGGTCATAGTTCCATAGGTCATAGTTCCAAAGGTCATAGTTCTAGAGGTCATAGTTCTAGAGGGCGTAGTTCAAGAGGTCATAGTTCCAGAGGTCATAGTTCTGGAGGGCGTAGTTCCACAGGTCAAAGTTCCATAGTAAGTGGATTATTGCCCCCAACATGAGTTTAAATGGTTGGTTGGATGTCTCCAACATGACTTGCAGTGGCTAGTGACTTTTCCCCTTATCATTTGCATAAAACTAGTTATTATAGAGCATTGATCAAGAGTGGTGCAAAATTTATTCTAACTCATTAATCTAGTATCTTCATGGTGCTAATTTCCACAAATAGAAACGTAGGTTTTTTTTGTTGAGTGAAATGGACCAAGCGTTATAGGGAGGAGAATGATTCTCTAGCATTGAAGTGAGATAAGTCAATAAAGAATATTAGCAAGGGGATCAGGAAAACAAAGATAGAATAACAACAAAGAAGAGAATAAAAGGAGAGTAATTACTCAACCCTAATGTCATTTTACAGCTTTTCAACTCTTTACAATTGTAAATGCACTCTTACCAACCCAAGCACAAATGAGCTCATTGTGAGGGCATAGATTAAAGAATAAAATATTTGGAAACAATAGTATTTAAAGAAAAAACAATATTTGATATCCAATGTTTTTCGGTTGAGTTAGTTATCATGCTTCATTACAAGTATTTGGTTTAATAAGTCATAAGTTTGGTAAGTATGTTCAATTGTTGAGTCATTGAAGATGATACATGGTTAGATGGAGCTTTGCAACAAAATCCAAATGACACTTAATGCATTGGCACCACAAACAAGGGTGAAATCATGACAAAAGATGCATCACCAGTGTGCAATCCAACCCTAATTATTTTGTCAGTAACATTATTGGTGCAAGCAATGAACATTCACATCCCTGGGGATTTCATTGTCATCTAAGTCCAAAGAATATCCTTGTAGAGAATCTAAATGATCAATGATATAATAATGACTATAAAGAAAACTCTATTACCAAGGCTCCAAAGGTAGTTATGCTTGAAGTTGGGCATGGGGTGGGAAAGATGTTGTGGAAATCTCCTTGAGAGAATGACCATGTTGTTGGGTTTTAGGCTAAGACAAGGGTTTTTGGGGTACATTGGATCCATGTTCATGAGAGTGAAAGGGATATTGTGGAGGTTGTGGAGGCCTAGAAGGAACAATCTCAAGCCAATGTTCACATTGTCTCTGTTTCAGAAAACAATAAGCACCAAACAATACAACATTGATTGACATATACCACATATGGAACTATTACCTCTTGAACTACTCCCTCTAGAACTATGAACTCTAGAACTATGACCTGTGGAACTATGACCTATGGAACTACGCCCTCTGGAGCTATGACCTGTGGAACTATGCCTTATGGAATTGTGACCTCTGGAGCTACGCCCTCTAGAACTACCTGTGGAACTATGACCTGTGGAAGTGTGACCTGTGGAACTATGACCTCTAGAACTATGACCTGTGGAACTATGACCTCTCGAGCTATGCCCTCTGGAACTATGACCTCTTGAACTACGCCCTATGGAACTATGACTTGTGGAACTATGACCTATGGAACTGTGAACTATGGAACTATGAACTCTCGAACTTTTCCCTCTGGAAGTATCACCTCTTGAACTACGCCCTCTGGAACTATGAAATCTGGAACTATGACCTATGGAACTGACCTGTGGAACTATGACCTATAGGAACTATGACCTCTTGAACTATGACCCATTGACCTGTGGAACTACCTGTAGAACACCTGTGGAACTACCTATATAACTACCTGTGGAACTATGTCCTCTGGAACTATGACCTTTTGAACTACGCCCTTTGGAACTGTGACCTCTGTAACTATGACGGGTCATAGTTCCAAAGGTCATAGTTCCAGAGGGCGTAGTTCCATAGTTCATAGTTCCATGGGTCAATTCCACATGTCATAGTTCCAGAGGACGTAGTTCAAGAGGTCTTAGTTCCATAGGGTGTAGTTCCAGAGGTCACAGTTCCACAAGTCACAGTTCCACAAGTCATAGTTCCACAGGTCATAGTTCTAGAGGGCATAGTTCTAGAGGTCATAGTTCCAAAGGGCGTAGCTCCAGAGGTCACAATTCCATAGGCCATAGCTCCACGGGTCATAGTTCCAGAGTGCATAGTTCCATATGTCATATTTCCACAGGTCATAGTTCCAAAGGTCATAGTTCCAGAGGTCATAGTTCCAAAGGTCATAGTTCTAGAGGGCGTAGTTCCACAGGTCATAGTTCTGGAGAGTGTAGTTCCACAGGTAAAAGTTCCAAAGCACGTAGTTCCAGAGGTCATAGTTCCACAGGGCGTAGTTCCATAGGTCATAGTTCTAGATGGCGTAGCTTTAGAGGTCATAGTTCCAGAGGGCATAGTTCCACAGGTCACAGATCCACAGGTCATATTTCCAGAGGGCGTAGTTCTAGAGGTCATAGTTCCAGAGGTCATAGTTCTAGAGGGAGTAGCTCTAGAGGTTACAGTTCCACAAGTCACAGTTCCAGAGGGCATAGCTATAGAGGTCACATTTCCACATGTCATAGTTCCACAGGTAGTTTTAGAGGGCGTAGTTCCACAGGTCAGTTCCACAGGTCATAGTTCTAGAGGTCATAGTTCCTAAGGGTGTAGTTCAAGAGTTCATATTTCCATAGGTCATAGTTCCACAGGTCAGTTCCACAGGTCATAGTTCTAGAGGTCATAGTTTCTGAGGGTGCAGTTCAAGAGTTCATAGTTCCAGAGGGCGTAGTTCGAGAGGTCACAGTTCCAAAAGTCAGAGTTCCACCGGGCGTAGTTCTAGAGGTCATAGTTCAAGAGGTCATTGTTCCACAGGGCGTAGCTCCAGAGGTCACAATTCCATAGGTCATAGTTCCATCGGTCATAGTTCCATAGGTCATAGTTCTAGAGGGCATACTTCCATAGGTCATAATTCTAGAGGGCGTAGTTCCAAAGGTGATAGTTCCAGAGGTCATAGTTCTGGAGGTCATAGTTCCACAGGTCAAAGTTCGAGAGCACGTAGTTCCAAAGGTCATAGTTCCATAATGCATAGTTCCAAAGGTCATACTTCCATAGGGCGTAGTTCCATAGGTCATATTTCCATAGGGCGTAGTTCCAGAGGTGACAGTTCCACATGTCACAATTCCACAAGTCATAGTTCCAGAGGGCGTAGTTCTAGAGGTCATAGTTCCACGGGGTGTAGCTCTAGAGGTCAAAGTTTCATAGGTCACAGTTCCACAGGTCATAGTTCCACAAGTAGTTCTAGAGGGCGTAGCTCTAGAGGTCACAATTCTATAAGTCATAGTTCCACGGGTCATAGTTCCAGAGGTCATAGTTCTAGAGGGTGTAGTTCCATAAGTCATAGTTCCATAGGTCTGTTCCACAGGTCATAGTACAAGAGGTCATAGTTCTAGAGGGCATAGCTCAAGAGGTAATAGTTCCATAGGGCATAGTTCCAGAGGTCACAGTTCCACAAGTCACAATTCCATGGGTCATAGTTCCACAGGTCATAGTTCTAGAGGACATAGTTCCAGAGGTCATAGTTCAAGAGGTCATAGTTCCAGAGGGCGTAGCTCCAAAGGTCACAATTCCATAGGTCATAGTTCCATGGGTCATAGTTCCAGATGTCATAGTTCCAGAGGGTGTAGTTCCATAGGTCATAGTTCTAAAGGTCAGTTCCACAGTTAATAGTTCCATAGGTCATAGGTCCAAAGGACAAAGTTCCAGAGGTCATAGTTCTATAGGGCGTAGTTCCAGAGGTCATAGTTCATAGGTCATAGTTCTGGAGGGCATAATTCCACGGGTCAAAGTTCCAAAGCACATAGTTCCATAGGTCATAGTTCCACAGGGCATAGTTCCACAGGGTGTAGTTCCAAAGGTCATAGTTCCATATGGCGTAGTTCCAAAGGTCATAGTTCCAGAGGGCGTAGTTCCAGAGATCACAGTTCCACATGTCATAGTTCCACAAGTCAAAGTTCCAGAGGGCGTAGTTCTAGAGGTCATAGTTCCAGAGGTCATAATTCCAGAGGGCATAGCTCTAGAGGTCACAATTCCACAGGTCACAGTTCCATAGGTAGTTCTAGACGGCATAGATCCATAGGTCATAGTTCCACGGATCATGGTTCCAGAGGTTAGAGTTCCAGAGGGCGTAGTTCCATAGGTCATAGTTCCAGAGGTCAGTTCCAGAGGTCATAGTTCTAGAGGTCATAGTTCCAGAGGTCATAGTTCCAGAGGGCGTAGTTCGATAGGTCATAGTTCCACAGGTCACAGTTCCACAGGTCATAGTTCCATAGGTCATAGTTCCATAGGGCGTAGTTCTAGATGTCTTAATTCAAGAGGTCATAGTTCTAGAGGGCGTAGATCCAAAGGTCACAATTCCATAGGTCATAGTTCCATGGGTCATAGTTCCAGCGGTCATAGTTCCAGAGGGCGTAGTTCCATAGGTGAGTTCCACAGGTCATAGTTCCATAGGTCATAGTTCTAAAGGTCATAGTTCCAGAGGGCGTAGTTCCAGAGGTCATAGTTCTGGAGGGCGTAGTTCCACAGGTCAAAGTTCCACAACACATATTCCAGAGGTCATAGTTCCAGAGTTCATAGTTCTAGAGGGCATAGTTCAAGAGGTCATAGTTCCATAGGGCATAGTTCGAGAGGTCACAGTTCCACAGGTCATAGTTCCACAAGTAATAGTTCCAGAGGGCGTAGTACAATAGGTCATAGTTATAGAGGGAATAGTTCGAGAGGTCACAGTTTCACAGGTCATAGTTCCACAAGTCATAGTTCTAGACGTCACAATTCCATAGGTCATAGTTCCACAGGTCATTCTAGATGGCGTAGCTCCAGAGGTCACAATTCCATAGGTCATAGTTTCGTGGGTCATAGTTCGAGAGGTCATAGTTACAGAGGGCATAGTTCCATATGCCATAGTTCCATAGGTTAGTTCCAGAGGTCATAGTTCTAAAGGGCGTAGTTCAAGAGGTCATAGTTCCAGAGGTCATAGTTCCAAAGGGCGCAGTTCAAAAGGTCATACTTCCAGAGGGTGTATTTCCAAATGTCATAGTTCCACAGGTCATAGTTTAACAGTTCATAGTTCTAGAGGGCGTAGTTCTAGAGGTCATAGTTCAATAGGGCATAGTTCGAGAGGGCATAGCTCCAGAGGTCACAATTCCATAGGTCATAGTTCCACGGGTCATAGTTCCAGAGGTCATAGTTCCAGAGGGCGTAGTCCCATAGGTCATAGTTCTAAAGGTTGGTTCCATAGGTCATAGTTCCATAGGTCATAGTTCCAAAGGTCATAGTTCCAGAGGTCATGGTTCTAGAGGGAGTAGTTCAAGAGGTCATAGTTCCAGAGGTCATAGTTCTGGACGGCGTAGTTACACAGGTCAAAGTTCCATAGTGAGTGGATTATTGCCCACAACATGAGTTGCAATGGTTGGTTGGATGTCTCCAACATGACTTGCAGTGGCTAGTTACTTTTCCCCTTATCATTGGCATAAAACTGGTTATTATAGAGAACTGATCAAGAGTGGTGCAAAATTTATTCTAACTCATTAATCTAGTATCTTCATGGTGCTAATATCCACAAATAGAAACCTAGGTGTTTTTTGTTGAGTGATATGGACCAAGCGTTATAGGGAGGAGAATGATTCTCTAGCATTGAAGTGAGAAAAGTCAAGAAAGAATATTAGCAAGGGGATAAGGAAAACAGAGATAGAATAACAACAAAGAAGAAAATAAAACGAGAGTAATTACTCAACCCTAATGTCATTTTACAGCTTTTCAACTCTTTACAATTGTAAATGCACTCTTACCAACCCAAGCACAAATGAGCTCATTGTGAGGGCATAGATTAAAGAATGAAATATTTGGAAACAATAGTATTTAAAGAAAAAACAATATTTGATATCCAATGTTTTTTGGTGGAGTTAATTATGATGCTTCATTACAAGTATTTGGTTTAATAAGTCATAAGTTTGGTAAGTATGTTCAATTGTTGAGTCACTGAATATGATACATGGTTAGATGGATCTTTGCAACAAAATCCAAATGACACTTAATGCATTGGCACCACAAACAAGGGTGAAATCATCGCAAAATATGCATCACCAGTGTGCAATCCAACCCTAATTATTTTGTTAGTAAAATTATTGGTGCAAGCAATGAACATTCACATCCCTAGGGATTTCATTTTCATCTAAGTCCAAAGAATATCCTTGTAGAGAATCTAAATGATCAATGATATAATAATGATTCTAAAGAAAACTCTATTTCCAAGGCTCCAAAGGTAGTTATGCTTGAAGTTGGGCATGGGGTGGGAAAGATGTTATGGAAATATCATAGAGAGAATGACCATGTTGTTGTGTTTTAGGCTAAGACAAAGGTTTTTGGGTTACATTGGATCCATGTCCATGAGAGTGAAAGGGATATTGTGGAGGTTGTGGAGGCCTAGAAGGAACAATCTCAAGCCAATGTTCACATTGTCTCTGTGTCGGAAAACAATAAGCACCAAACAATACAACATTGATTGACATATACCATGGGATATACATTGCATGATTAGAGGCATTCCACATTTGATAATGTATATATTAGGATTTATCATATTTAATGTTTCTCTATTCGGTGCTTATTGTTTTTCGTCTACATATGTCTAGGATGATTCATTGGACAAGGAGGAAAGGACTAGGGGTTGCCCTATGTCGAATGGAAGAGGATGGTTATGTTCAAGAATTTGGGGGAAAATGTGAGGAAGTTGTAGTGCAAGGATAAAATGAAGTTGTTGGAAACATTGAAGATTGCTTGTAATGGAAGGGGGGGGGGGGAATGGGAGGTGGAAAGTTATGGCATTGGTGGAGCATCGCTTCTATGAAGCTATTGATAATGTGATGGGTGCACATAGTTATGATGTCATATTCCACAACCATGTCCCAATGATGTATGATAGGATGGTTGGTCAAGGATATATTGAACCATTTCATGTGCAGTGTGTCATCAAATTGAATCAATACATGCAGTGCAACACGAAGAGTTGATGGCGAAGGTGGAGGCATCCACAAAATTGATGTGTATCACTAGAATAACATTTATATCTTGCATGCGTTTCCTCTAGTGTGCCATGTCTATATCCAAATGCATGTATTTGTTTAGCAAAGTCTTGTATGAGTGCTACATTAATCTAAATGACCCTATCACGATTTATTTCAAAATGAGAATCTCTAATTATGAAAAAATCTTCCTACATATCATTTGGGTTAGTGATGGAATGATTTCAAATTGTGATCACCTTGTTTCAAGTTCAAAACTTTTTTTGTATGTTGATTCAATCATACATATTTGAACCATCAATCTCTATTCTAGGACATTGAATCGGGTGTATAACTTTGCATAATTTTGGACACACTAGTACTCAATGTAGTTTATGTCTGTGTAGTTTTAAGTGATAATGCTTCATAAAATAATTGCAAGGTGAAATAGTTTTGTAGTTTTATGCAACAATGTGACATCCCCCCAAAATAAATATTTTTATTTTTGTGTGCTGGAAATTTATTTCCGTTTTTGGCAAATTCGAATCTGGAAAATTTTTTCCATTTATGGAAATTTCAAATTTCAAATTTCGAATTTAATAATTGTATTTAATTATTGTGACTGTTGGGTAGAGATCTATTTGGACTCAACTAACTATTTGACTATGACACTTGTATCACAACAAAATATTTATATTAACTGCAGGAGGACAAATGGAACAGCCATGATAAAAATCAGTTGACCATGACTCCATGAGTGGGGAACAAGTTGGAACTACCTCTGGGCTGATGATTACAAGTGGAAAATAAGATATTTGGCCATTGGAAGCCCTTGAAAATCAGGGATTAAGAAAGCTGTGAAAATCCCCAAAGGAGGGAAAAGACCTGCGCAAAAAAATGGATAAATAGCATATGCGAGGAGGCAGGATGTTGCCAAGTATGCTGGGAAAGGATTTATGAGCTCTCTTGCTTTTATGAACACTGCGACTTGAGTGTGAGGAAAGAGGAGCTTGCTGAAACAGAATCGCCTTGCTGTTATGAGCACTGTGGAGTAAGTGTGAGGCAAGAGGATAACTGTTGGAATTGAAGGACATTGTTGAGGAGGAGTTTCCAAGTTTTCCCTCATGGATTCATGGTCAGACTAGGGGGTGAACCAGGCAAGTGACTTTGGCTGCCCTGTTCTACAGTTGGGAGGAACGTGGTTGTTCCCTTTGTCTTCTCGCGGACTGGGTTCAGATATGTTGATCTACCCCTCTCTATTATGAATGACTATGTTATGAATCGCCTTGCTGTTATGAGCACTGTGGAGTAAGTGTGAGGCAAGAGGATAACTGTTGGAATTGAAGGACATTGTTGAGGAGGAGTTTCCAAGTTTTCCCTCATGGATTCATGGTCAGACTAGGGGGTGAACCAGGCAAGTGACTTTGGCTGCCCTGTTCTACAGTTGGGAGGAACGTGGTTGTTCCCTTTGTCTTCTCGCGGACTGGGTTCAGATATGTTGATCTACCCCTCTCTATTATGAATGACTATGTTATTATTTTGATGTCATATTAAATCCGAATTGGAATGATGTACATTCTCTATCTGAATGATTTTTCTGATGCATTGTATTGATTAAATCGGAACTGTAACATTTTTTCCATTTTGTTTGTTGTGGGGAATATATGTGAAGGAAATTTGTAATTATATTTCTATGAGTAAGTAAGGAAAGGAGGAGATTAATGTCAATGAGGCAGATCCTCTCTATAGATAAATCCCTGGGAAACCAAACTCAGATCCCTCGGAACATCATTTATAATGACCAATCTCTGATGGAATGATATTCTTAATCATGTATTTACTTAGATGCACAGATTTAGTTCCTTCTACCCCTACTGTTTTCACAGAACGAAAGTAAGAATACCAATACAAGGCAAAATTCTTAGAGCTATGAAAATAATGTGAATTTCGGCATTTGGGAGTTGCGGGTTACACTTATGCGAAATTCACTTTGGTTTTTTGAAAACCCGAAATCTCGAATCCCGAAACCCCGAAGTGTCGGTCCCACAATATTTCACCTTTCGGAATTCGGGAGTTGTTGTGTATTGTTGTTTGGTTTTTGAAAACCTGAAACACCGAATCCTGAAATCCCGAAGTGTCGATCCCACATCCTTTCACTTTTCGAAATTCGGGAGTTGTTGTGTATTGTTGTTTGGTTTTTTGAAAACCCGAAACCCCGAATCCTGAAATCCCGAAGTGTTGGTCCCATGTCCTTTCACCTTTCAAAATTTGGGAATTGTTGTGTGTTGTTGTTTGGTAATTGCAAACTCTAAAACCCCAAATCCCGAAATTCCGAAATGTTGGTTCTTTTCTTTTTTCACAATACAGGAATTGTTGTATGTTGAGTATGAAGACCGGGAAACCTCGAACCCCGAAAATCCCGAAATGCGGGTCTCACCTTTTCCTTTTTCGCAATTTCAGAAGTTTGTTTATGTTGATGTTTGGGCACTGGAACTCATGAAGTCCCGAACCCCGAAACCCCGAAATGCGGGCCCCACTTTTCCTTTTCGCATTTCGGAAGTTCATATATGCTGAAGTTTGGGATGTTTGAACTCACGAAGTTCCGAACCCCGAAACCCAGAAGCACTAGTCCAACCTTCCCTTTGTTTTTCATTTCAGAAGTTGGTATCTGTTGATATTAGTTGTTGTATTCGCGAATTTCCGAACTCCGAAATCCCGAAATGCTGGTCACTTTTCGTGCTTTCGGGAGTTGTTGTGTGTTGATGTTAGTTGTTGTATTCGTGAAATCCCAAACTTCGAAATCCCGAAATGCTGGTCACTTTTCGCGATTTTAGGAGTTGTTGTGTGTTGATGTTAGCTGTTGTATTCGCGAAATCCCGAACTCTGAAATCACGAAATGCTGGTCACTTTTCGCGATTTTAGGAGTTGTTGTGTGTTGATGTTAGTTGTTGTATTCGCAAATTCCAGACCTCCGAAATACTGAAATGCTGGTCACTTTTCGCGATTTCGGGAATTGTTGTGCGTTGATGTTGGTTGTTGCACTCGCGAAATCCTGAACTCCGAAATCCGACATGCTGGTCACTTTTCGCGATTTCGAGAGTTGTTGTGTATTGATTGGAGAATATTTTCCCGATTGGAGGTATGGAAGTAACATACCTGTTTACAAGTCACTCGGATAGTTAATCCTGTGATGGTGTTATAGGCATCATCAAATAAGGAAATATTGGTAATTTCTACAAGACTTTAAATAACATTGAAGGGAGGAGTATACACTCATTGTATTGTCGAGTAGGAAGTTTAAGTTGCATAGTAAAGACAATCAACGACAATAAGGTATTTCACAAACTTTCAGACTCTAGCTTTATAACATAAAACCTGCTTGCTTGAGATCTCGAAACTTTTCAAGGACAAGTGTACAAATAATTTTTTATTTTTTTTATGGTAATTTTTGAGGTACATTACATATGGTATCAGAGAAAAAGTTACAACATTGGGCATGAACAAGGCCACATTAATTGCTTAGTATATATTCTGATTTATGAAAAAACTAATAAATCTTGTGGATTACAAATAGAAAGCTTTTCTGTTTTGTGTGGAATAATGGCAACTCAAGAAGGTGCAGAAATTAGGGTGGAAGAGAATCTGCAACAAGGACCTCCTGGAGATCCAAGACAGAACAGTGGTGGAAGCTCACCCACGGAGGTGTTGGAAACAATGAGGAACCTTATTGTTGAACTACATATTTTCAAGGTCGACAATGAAAAATTGAAGAAGGCACAGCAGGAATAGAAAGAGATAAATGAAGTCCTGCTACGTAGTATAGTAACCAAGAAAAGTCCAAAAGATGATGACCATGAGGAAGAGGTCAGCAAAAGGGCCTCCAAGAATTTTGGTGCAAAAACAGAAAAATGAGATAGTTTGTCTGAAGGGACACCTTCAGCTGAAGACAAAACCATACCAGACAGAAAAAGAAAACAAATAGACCACCTTGAAGGAGAATTTAAAAAGATTATACCAGCTACTTTTGATGGAGAATCCAGGACAGGAGAAGAAGTCAAGGCATGGTTGTTGGACATCAAAAAATACTTCCAAATCTACAACTATTCCAGCAACATGAAGGTCAGAATGGCCATCTACAATCTGAAGGGAAATTAGGCCAGCATTGGTGGCAGGACATGAAATTGGCCAAGGGCCTAAAGGAGAAACAGTTGGAATGGTCTTGTTGATTAAGGTTGGTTGTCATTGATGTCAACCCTTGAAGAAAGACTCGTAGCACAAAGTTTTGGGTAATGGACCCAATAGTGTTTGATGTAAATATGACTCATTATTGTT
>ML800540.1:148149-163760 GCA_009831015.1 Picea engelmannii
GGTTGATGCACTTGTTTATGGTACAGGTTGATTACAGGTTGATGCATGGTTGATGCATGGTTCAGATTTATTGGTACAGGTTTACAATGGTATATCTCACAGTGATAGTGTGACAGTGGTTCCATCATTCTACTTCTACTTCAAGGTGGCAAGACGGGGCAAGGACAGGTGGTTGTAGCCACCTTCCGGTTGTAGCCAAAGAACATAGGGGGTTGTAGCCTCCTTCTGGCTATAGCCAGAGAATTGGGGAGTTGGAGCTTCCCTCAGGTTGTAGCCTGAGAAACTAGGGGGTTGGAGCCTCCTTCTAGTTGTAGCTGGAAAATAAAGGAAGTTGGTGCTTCCAATGAATGTAATTCTTCAAGACATATATGAAAAAGCATTCTGTGGTTTTCTCCCGATTTGGGTTTCCACGTAAAACACTGGTGTACTGTGCATGTGTGTGATTGTTTATTTATTACTGCTCATTATTGGATAATAATTCTACATTGATATAACATTTGAAGAAAAATGATTATAATTACGTTATTACTGATTCACCCCCCCTCTCAGTAATCCAACAGGTCCGAATTTAAGAAGTATTTTAAGAAACAATACATTTCTGAAAGCTATTATGAAAGGAAGACGAAAGAATTCTATGAGTTACGACTCAGACAAATGATGATGGAGGACCTTATAAATAAAATTCTAGAACTACTAAGGTTTGTACCATACATCTGGGAGGATAAGGTAAAAATCCAGTGATTCTTAAGTTGTTTACCACAGTCCTACAGGGACAGAATTGAGTTTGACAACCCCAAATCCTTGAGTGAGGCATTCAAGAAAGCATGAATTTGTTATGACCAGTATAAACAACGGGTAGAGTTTCCCAAGACCTGGAAGGATAAGAAGCAAGAGGGAATAAACCAATGGAAGAAGGGATACCAGCCAGCTCCTTATCGGAATGCAGCAAAAAGTCTCCCAAGGAAGGACTTTCACTCCAATCATCTAAATACGCAAGGTAGCGGTAAACCGGTAAACCTAGGAACGAAGAAGTTTGGTGACAACTCCCACGAGCCATTAAAGTGTTGGGAGTGTAGAGAGCCTCATCTAAGGAGGAACTGTCCACGTTTAATTGCAGCAAATAGAACTGTTTTTCACAATTTGCAGGAAGCCTCGACAGTGGGTAACATGGGTAGAAGTTTGCATCGGATAAATGCAGCCATAGATGGTCGACAAGATGACCACCAATCCTCGGTGGTAGAAGTCGAAGGTAAAATTCATGACACTCGAATTTTTGTTTTAATTGACCCTAGAGCTACATTAAGTTATATTACTCTCGATGTAGTAGAGTCGAATAAACTTAAGAAACAAAAGCATGCAAAATCTTGGCTTGTACAACTAGCAACAGATACTAAAAGAAAAGTAGTCAACTTTATTTTTGATCTTGAGTTCAGCTTAGATGGTCAAAAGATAAGGACCAATCTGAACATCCTACCACTAGGGTCTTATGATATGATTATTGGGATGGATTAGTTGGAACAACACAAAGCAGTACTAGATTGTTATACAAAGATACTTAGCTATAAAGATAATTTTTGCATTGTTAGAACAGCCCAAGGCATACCAAAACCTGTGTCAGTCAGACAAGTTTCAGTGATGCAATTCAAGAAATTTATTAGAAAGGGATGTCAAGTTTATGCCATCCAAGTAATGAATCTATTAGAAAAAGAAGATAAGCCCAAGTTAGAGGACTTTGTTGTTCTACGTGAATTCAGAGACATGTTTGTTGATGAGATACCAGAATTGCCTCCTAGGAGAGAAATAGATTTCTCCATAGACTTACTACCCGGATCAACCCCTATCTCAAAAGCACCCTACCGAATGAGTCTACCAGAACTAAGTTTTAAGTGATAATTCTTCATAAAATAATTGCAAGGTGAAATAGTTTTGTAGTTTTATGCGACAATGCTTCATAAAAGAATTGCTAGGTGAAATAGTTTCACCTAGGGAGTTGGAAATTTAATCGTTAATGGGTTTGTTAGATTAATTCTTTCTGAAATCACCATTGTTTGGAATGTCAAGGGTTGGATTCTTGCTAATGTGTTGTGTAGCTCCCTACCAAGTTTCTAAACATTCTTTGGTCACTGGGAGTAGATATTACACATTATCATAACCCTAAATATGTCACTACATGGACACTAGCCTCTACATACCAACGGTTTATACTTTGATCATTTGTTTATTTGTGGGTTGACCTAGAAAGATAAAGGAACCATTATGATGCAAATTTTAGGCTTGTTGTGAAATCACATGACAATGCATTGAATCATGCACTATTAGACCAAAATAAAATTACATCATTTAATCATTGGATCAACACGCTTCATCCAAAGACAATGATCAAGATGATAGAGGATGAATGGGAAGTGCCAAAATAAATGCACATCATTTGATCTACACTATTGAAGGAACAATTTACAAAGGTATGAACCCACGTTGTTTTGTTTTTTTTCTCTTGAATTGCAAACAAAGGCCCAATCTAGAGGAGTTACATTATGATAGCCATGACCTGGATGCTAACTAGGTTGTTGAAATTTTAGTGTGATCACACATTGAAAATGTTGTGCAAAGACCATAGGTGGTTGAACCAACGACTACGCTAGAATAAATTGAACTAGATTGGAAACATTAAGAGATACCAACATGGCATGGGCATATGATGGCGATGCCAATGGAATAGGTAAATTTGTCTACCAAATCATGCACATGTTGCAATCAACGTAATCATACACAAATTTGTTTCCATTAATGTGTGATAATTATGTTGGTTATAAAGTCTCTTCAAGACATGTTGCTAGGCATCCCCGTGGCTATCTTCAGGGACAGGGAAAATAAATATATCATTTATTTAAAGAGAACATGGATGTTTCATACATTAAACCACTAGTTTCAAGTGCCCCATAGATACTTGAAAGTCCACATAGCTCCATAAAAAACATGAATGTTATATAAGAGTGGTGCCATTAATGCTTTTTACATTTAGCCTCTCATTTTGAGTGCCTCATAAATACCTTAAAAATGCCAAATAAAATCCACACACAAATAAAACCTTGGAATAAAAACACCTTCATTCCTTACCATGCAAACTTTGGAATAAAAACACCTTCATTCATTACCACCTCTTTTGGTTATTTATCAAATAAAATATTACATAAAAATTGAAATATTTTTTTTAATTCTTTATGACCATGCTTTTTCGAACATTTAGAAAAAACTTATATTTGATTTGATTGTTATAAAAACATATTAAAACCCTAGTAGAAATGAAACCTTCCAATACAAAAGTCATCATTACTCACCATACTCTTTGGAATAACTAATACATCACTCCTCGCTACGTTTTTTTGGTTGTTTGATATTTGGGCGTTTGCAAGGAAAAACGTTTGTTTGATTTTATTGTTGGAGAGGTTTTGAAGTTTGACAACCCACAGGTGAAAGTATGAATGGATATATTGGGTCTAAGCTTACTTATTCATGCATCTTCAATGAAGGATTGGAAGATTAAGATTATTTTTGGATAAAAATAGTAAATGCAACTACCATTTTATTCATTACCATAACTAGAATAATTTCGGAAACATGGTTTCACAAAGAGGCAATCGTCCAAATTACCCAAATCTCAAGAGGGAAGAAGGTAGTTTTTCACCCACAAAGGATTAGGTATTGTCAATATTTCAATCAGACATTTTACATGCTCAAAAATCATGGGTCCAAGGTACCCTCTAGAACACCACTGGACGCCTTGTCCACTTCTCTTTGCAGGCAAGACTACTCATACTTCGTGTTCATGCATAGATGCATTTCCTTGTTTTCCTGATCCATTACAAAAATCTCTCATAGGGTCACATTTCAAACAATATTCAATCCAAAATTGTCACTGAGAAATCGAAATAACCCATAGGAAAATCTAAAAAATATCTGTAAATTTTCAAATGAAATTTAGGAATAGTAGTAAATATAATACAAATTCGGGTAATTGCAGAACCATATGTTTCCTAACATAAGGATCGTCCAAATTACGTATCGATTCCCATAACTACTCTCATTTTCAAAATCACAAGAATATTTTCCCCGATGTACACAATATTCATCATTTTGCCAACGGAAATTTGACATTATCACCCTTTGCTTTGAAGTCAGAGACCCCTAGAAAAGCAAGGTGAAGGCTATCCATGAGCTCGACATTGCTCAGACTCTACCACTTTGTGATAGTGAGTAGTTTTTTGCCGAAAGTTCATCGTTTCACCACGTATTCCTTCTGGGAAGGAGCGGTTTCCATCCACTGCCCTTTGTCCATTGCTACCATTTTTGGAATCTCCATTACCCAAGACTTTCTAAAAAAAAAAATCTTGAAATTCAATCGACTCGACATTGATTTCCAGGGCCAAAGGAGGGTGTCAATTGTAGGGATTATTATTCAAATTTGAATTTGAATCCCACTTGGTAATTCAAATTCAAATTTGAAGCCCGCTTTTTACCAAATTCAAATTCATATGCATGGATGGATTCCATGGGCGCATCGCATGGAATGACAGTTTGATGGATTCCATGGGTGCATCGCATGGAATGACAGTTGTATGGTTAACTATGGCATACATTACCATAGACGACAGTCACATTGGTTGTTGGTATTGCTCATTTTTCGAGGGATGACAGAGGTGACACATGGTAACGGCGATTTGGATCACAACATTTGGATGAGTGGAGGTGTCGGATTATTGTTGTTGCCGACAGGAAAATCTACCCATCGGAATTAGGGATCGGCCGTAGCCGGAAAGGTGCAAAATGTTTGGGTTTTAGCTTACACACTTGGGGCTAATGTTTCTCTCAAGTACATAGTCGGTAGGATGAAATAGAAACAACCAAGTTTCAATATAATCTTCTACAATATGTAAAATGCAAGTATGGATATAGTACACAATCTTGGTAACTATGGTAAGAACACTAAACCGATACATCAATTGACTTTTCCAGGGCATGTTATTGACGACAAGTTTTTGTAATATCATTTTCAATATAAGAATGCATTATTCGATTGTATTTTATTAACATTAATAGATATCGGATTTTGGAATTGTCTTAGCCCCTCTCTACACCCTATGCATCCTATCTAAGGCATAAAATATTTAATACTGGAAATGATTATTTGATTTTCATTGTCTAACCCCTGGCCAGTGATCATAAAATTGCAGCTTTTGTTTTCAAATCATATGGAAACACGATAATTTTTCTCCTTTTTCTAATGTCATGGCCACAATATTTTAATGTTGTTAATGGAAATTTCCACACCATGCTTGAACCACTTTACCAACATAAACTATGGACAGCCTGCTCCTGCGTGTAACATCAACCGTATGTGAGAGGTTTGTCTCTGCAAGCTAGGATACAATCTACAGAAGAAGTATCGATAATAGAGAGATTGTACTTTAGAATTGAAGAATTGTTTACCTAATGTGGAGAGGACTGCATATACGAAATTCAAAATTGGAGGGAATTAATTTATTTCAATCATAGTTATTATATAAAAACAAAACTAAAAAATGGCAATGGAATGTTGGAACCAATGACTTTCGTTTAAATTTGTTTTCCTAGGACAACGATACAAGCGCATCCACCAAGTCATTGTTATTCTTCACTATTCATAGGTTGGACATAAGTATATGACTGCATATAATTTAATTCGTAATAGTTATTATATATTTGCTTTATTATTTATATAAAAGAAAAACTAAAAACTAAAAGACGACAACCATCTCATGGAATGTTTGGAACCAAAAGCCTTTGTTTGTTATTAGTGTTAGGGTTATATTAATTATTAGGGTTAGGGGATAAATTAAATAGGAAATATAATATA
This sequence comes from Picea engelmannii, assembly GCA_009831015.1. Lineage (NCBI taxonomy): Eukaryota > Viridiplantae > Streptophyta > Pinopsida > Pinales > Pinaceae > Picea > Picea engelmannii. The sequence continues at coordinate 154,043 of ML800540.1, forward strand.
TAATTATAATATATAGAGATTGTATATATATAATATATTATAAGGAAATAATAGTTTTATCAAAACTAGCACAATCATATTATAAAGGTGGTTGATGAACGTCTATGAGACATATCAATTATTTTATAATAAATAGGTAAGATTAGGGTTTCATATTAGAGTTAAAGTCATTAGTGTTTCAAATTAAAACACTAATGATCTTAACTCTAATATGAAACCCTAATCTAACCTAAAACACCAATAACCTTAAATCTAATATGAAACCCTAATCTTACCTATTTATTATAAAATAATTGATAGGATCCCCATTTTTCAACCACCTTGTAATGTGGTTGTGCTAGTCATAGACTTGTTTCAGTTATTCATAAAGCATGTAACTGTCCAGAGAAGCAACCATTGAAGTGATGCAATATATACCTTAACTTCAAAAATAATTGCTCGATGCAGTCAGGATCTATAATTTTCACATGGATAGGATATCAACCACTCTAGAGTCTAAACTGGCAATATGGACCACTTGCACAACCGAGATTCATTGTTTAATACCCAGAAAATAGCTGAAATTGCATACCAAACATTTTGAAGGTAAGTTGAAGGTAAGTGTTCCATAGACATTTTTAGAACACACATTTCTTTGCTAATTTCAGTAGAACATATTCAAAAGGTTCGCACAGGTAAACAGATCTTAAAAAGTATTAAAAGCATGCCAAAACATCAGAAAAGATGCATCCTCCAGTAACAAGTCATATAACCATATCATCAAACCACACTCAAGCACCAAGACTTACATGTCGCTCCTTGTTTTCAGATGGAATATGAATTAACAAAACATAAGTGCCAAAAAATACAACCCACCTTATGCTTTACATTGAAAAAATATACTAAGATTTTGTACACTGAATAAGACAGATCCCTTGTATACAAGGCTTCACAATTTGATTATATATCGTGTTCACCATGCAACTCCATAATCCAATTTTAAAATTCCTTCCTTTCAGTCACGCCCCATCATGACTCACATAGAGTAATGGTGTTCCTACTTCAGCAACCAAAACTCAAATAGCTTTGAGTGTGCATTTTACAACAGTCCTTTATGATTCATTGATAATTATAAGGCATTCATTGATTGTAAGAGATACAAATTGTAAGCAATACAAACATGAAAAAGTGTTTTACGATTCATCGATAATTGGAACACATTCTGTGAAAAGTAAAGCAGGCTTTGCACAATGACTTTGGTTGTTAAGAATGCAGAGAAGATAAATATAGTGACCCATCTATTAGCATCATTCTGGTAACAGAACCAACGTGATACAATACTCTAATTTGCAATAATATGTTTGTCAAGAGAGCCCACTAAGAAAGATAATTATATATTTGAGGGTTACTTTTATCTCTCTCCAGATATTCACGATCAATAAGGATTTCAATCCTTTTCTTCAAATCTGTAGGCTTGATTGGAAATTTCAACTGCAAATGAATTTTGACAAAAAAAACAAAAGTCAATAGCCAAAATGCAGTAGTATGCATTGGATGTCGGGTAATAGATTGACTGGAAGTGAAAGCAGGCCATCAAACTGGGAAAATGATAATAAAACGATCTTATAATGAAAACTTGTTCACTCGTAGAAAAATGCCCTTACTAAAAAGTTAAAACACTTTGTAAAAATGGATTATACAGGACAATTATATATCATTTTAAAGAAAACTATGGTAATTTCCATTATCAAAAAGACTAGTTCAATAAGAAATACTAAATCCTTACTCATTTATGTTCAGTTCTAAAACACACATACCTGTTGAAAGAGATCGGTAATGAGAAGAGTATGACTCGGTATTTTTCTGGTCTTCATAATACACACTATCACTGCATCGATCTGTAATGCACAATAACAGGGATGTCATATGAATATTCCCCATGTTCACTGGTTAGTGGATAACAAGAATGGAAAAATAGGGATTTCTCCACGAAACTAATACTGACGATCCTGGAAAACTCTCTCTGTAGTACTTGTATTCTCTTCCACTATCTCTTTCATTTGGATGGCATTAACTTGCCCCAAAATAATGCTTATTATATCCATATTTTGAAAAACCAGGACTTTAATCTTTACATAAACACAAAATTATAAAAGTGATACGTTTATCCGGAAAAGAGGAGCACTAAAATCGTCACTAAATATGAATTGGTCCTCATACTCAACATCTCTTCCCTTAGGTTGTTGTCATCAATCATTCAAAAATAACATCCATGTCAGCATAACCATTAAAGAATTACAGTAAACTATTGGTGTTATATTTAAGTGCACAAACTTTGTCTTACCTTTTGAAGAACCCCGACTTTTCCACAGGCGAGCGAATGTAGAGTCCTCTGTAGTTCTTTGTCTTCTATACCAGTTGAATCCTTGATATCATGAAGGCTCATCCTTTGTGTATCGTTAAAGAGCATCAAAACAATAGTCTACGTTCCAGAAAAAATAATGTCGTCATTAACATTGGAATGGCAACAAACAGTGAAGAAATTGAGTATTGGATTACTAAAGGAATTCATCTTAAATGACCTGAAAAAGTGATGCAGCGAGTTCCTTTCTGCCTTTTGGAAATTTAGATTTCAAAACACAGTGGCCTAGAGAGTTTTGCCACATTAAACGTCGCCCGCTATATTTACTCAAATAGACCCTGAAGCATCTCGGTTCAGAAGCATGGGAATCAGGCGCGAGCGGAGCATCCTGATTCAGAAGCATAGGAATGAGATGGGCACGAGGGGTTTCAGGTGCCAGGTGGGATGCAAGATTGAATGGGAGGTAGGTGGTGAATTGATGGTGGGCATTGAATGTAGGAAACTGGATGTGGATGATGTATGGATGGTATGTGATGATGGTCAGGAGATGTGTGGTAGTGGGTTCACCCATCAACAGAAGAGACCACCTGACGACGGCGGAATGGGACTCTAGAAGGTGTCGTGATATGGGATGGGTAGGACTCTATAAGGTGTCGTGATATGGGATGGGTAGTCGATCGTAGCTGTGAGGTGATCGACAATGGGAGTCCAGACACGGAAAAGGGATGTCGGCAAAGGTCCATTTTGTTTGGCCTTTAGCCTAAGCCATCGTTTTTATCTATTTTCATCATTTGTAACTGGTGTATTCATTTCTCTTCACTCTCACTATAAAGCAGTATGCCAGTGCTCATCGAAATCATTTTTTATTCTTTAAGTGTCTGATTTTTCTTTTACAAATGATAACAAGGTTGCGTGGCAGCTGAGTCCCTGCCAAGGAGGTTAGCTGGAAAATTTTGAAAAATGGGGTCGAAGTGTAAATGAAACGAAATTTTTGGTGCAAAATGTATTGTAAATGTGTTGAACCTTCACAGAATAGATCTAGCTATAAAATACTACACACATTTGCAGAGAGAAATTAAGAAAGAAGAAGCAAGATAGAAAGAATGGAAGAATTCTCATTAACCCTATTCCAGACATAAAGAGTGAATAATTTACAATAGATATAGGATACATGAGTAACTAATGAGCCATAGTGGTGGTCTAGATTGATCTGGACACACACTAGAAATTACAAGAGTAAACTGCCACCTAGTCTAGTCTCTCAAGCAGTTACAGCAGTGAACTGCCACCTAGTTGACTTAACTAGTCAACTAGTCTTCAGTTAAGTGACTGAACAAAGAGTAGTTAGTTGGTGATGATCCCAATGTTGCATGGTGACAAAACCAATGCAACATCTAAACTCAACTCAACTAGTCAAACTGAAATGTCAACTGAAAGAGAATATTCTCCAGGTGGAATATTCTCTCCTAAAATATAGGAGACTGGATAATGACTAATTATGACTAATAAACAAGGCATAACCTTAGGAAAAATAAATCCTAGGTGTGTGTGAAGTAACTCCAACACCCCCCCTGAACATCACTATGGTGAAAATAAAGAATGGGTCCCGGCTACGAGGCCATGTTAGGTACCCAAATACAAAATATACACTGAACTAAACGAGGAAAGAGGGAAAACCTCATGGGAACAAAACCCCCCTCAAATCACAATGCATAAAATAAAAAAATGAGAAGGAACAAAAAAACAGTTGCTAGGCAACCATGTCCTTCACTCCAAGAAGACCTCGCAACTGCACAAATTTATCCTCTTTGAAGATTTTGTTGAAGATGTAGATGTCTGCATGGATCTGATGAAGTATATCCATCATTGATATTTCCACACATATCCACTTTATCTTCTTGTAATGAATAATATCCAAATAATTTTTGGATGAAATTTTGAAAACCGTGCGGCCATTTCCAGAAAAATGCTGAAATTTTGTTGATTTTAAAACGATCATAACTTCACTTTCTGGATTCCGTTTCGGACGATTTGTTTTTGAAATTGGATATTTTCCCAAGAGGAATTCAAATATCCAATTTGTTTCTGCAAATTTGTCTCAAAAAATATCAGAATAGCGTCTAATGTGCGCGGATCCCTTTTTGACTCCTGAGATGCATGCATGGTGCATGCAAAAGTGTCTACATGTGACTTCTGAGATGCATGCCATATATCTTCCACATGAATTTAAGAAAACAAATCTGAAATGGAGTAGACATCATCTTCAATTAATGGAATACAAATTTCTGCAAATACTTTTGTAGAATACTCTTCATAATAAGAGGCTTGATCTTTTGATGGCTTCTCTTTTGGCTCTATCAGTTCGATCTCTTGCATGAAATATTCACAATATTCTTTATTCCAAAATAGAACCTCCAATCTAGTCCATAATTCATTTGGAGTTAATCCTTGTGATTCTTCATATACTTGATGGAAAAGTTCAAGAGAAACAGGCATGCCGATACTTCCTATGGCCATATCTTGTCTATTGAGAAAGTCAATTTTCTCATCGTCAGAATTAGGTCCTACTTCCATTGCCATGGTTATTTGGTATAAGTCTCTACTTCTGAGAAGAAGTAGAATCTTTGGCTTCCATTCCAAATAGTTATGAGGCGTGAGAAGTATTTCCGGCGAATAATCCATCTTTTGTTGTCTTCAATCTTTTGTACCTGCAAAAAATGATTTGGTGTAGCTTTTGCTTAGAATTCTTTCGGCTTTGATACCATGTAAATGTGTTGAACCTGCACAGAATAGATCTAGCTAAAAAATACTACACACATTTGCAGAGAGAAATTAAGAAAGAAGAAGCAAGATAGAAAGAATGGAAGAATTCTCATTAATCGTATTCCACACATAAAGAGTGAATAATTTACAATAGATATAGGATACATGAGTAACTAATGAGCCATAGTGGTGGTTTAGATTGATCTGGACACACACCAACAGTTACAAGAGTAAACTACCACCTAGTCTAGTCTCTCAAGCAGTTACATGAGTGAACTGCCACCTAGTTGAGTTAACTAGTCAACTAGTCTTCAGTTAACTGACTGAACAAAGAGTAGTTAGTTGGTGATGATCCCAATGTTTCATGGTGACAAAACCAATGCAACATCTAAACTCAACTCAACTAGTCAAACTGAAGTGTCAACTGAAAGAGAATATTCTCCAGGTGGAATATTCTCCCCTAAAATATAGGAGACTGGATAATGACTAATTATGACTAATAAACAAGGAATAACCTTAGGAAAAATAAAGCATAGGTGTATGTGAAGTAACTCCAACATGTATATGAGGGAAATGTTGTGTGAAAGGTGCATATTTTGGAAGATGGGGCAAAAGTAAATGACAGTTGGCAGGCGGAGCACCATCTAATTTTGGAAAGTATATAGCAAACATTTTTTTTTTTGAAAGTATATAAGAAAGTAAAAAAATTGTTGACAGTGCAAGATTAAATTTGGAAATTTAAATGCATTTTCAATGTGGATTGGTGAAAGATAAAAATATATGATGACATTAAAAATATATGATGACATAAAATTAATAAGAGATAAGAAATATAAATAATTTAATGTATATGTGAACATTTGCCATACGGACTGCTAAAGAATAAGAATAAAAGTCTAACATATTAAAAAATAAATGCATTTGTTATACAGAGTGTTGAAATATAAGAGTAGAGTCTTTAGGATACAAAAATTTAGATGCATTTTTATTTGAAATCTGTCAGAAAATAGAAGTTTGTTACATACCACTGCAAATTTTGAAATATACAACTAAAAAAAAGTGTGTTACATATAAACTCGAATTTCAATGCGTTTGTCATGTAGACTGGGATTGGGGCTCCAGCGAAACATTAGAGAAATATTTACAAGAAACAATATTGTGGAAAGAAGATAGAGTGCAACCACTGCAAAAGAAAATAAATGGAAAGGTATAAGTGTATGCCTATACATGTTTATTTAAGAAAGCGAAATAACTGGGTTGAGAAACAAAGAAAGATGGGATGAATAAACTTACAGTGAGAGTACATATGAGCGCTTTGGCTATTTTCTTGTGGCTTCCCTTTCATTGATGTCGACGACGACTGTGGTTTCAAGGATGTTCTCCACGGCTGCTAGAATGCTAGCAACTGCCTATTGTCTTTCGTTGGCGGCCTGTTTCAATTGCCTTTCGACCCATTCTTCAATGTACACTCTCATTGGGGCGACGTTGATCTCATTCCAGATCTTGATGTTGAAAAGATCATTTTCTAATTCCTGGAAGTTGATAGAAAGATTAGAGAGAGCCTGATGAATTTCCTCATTTTGTACTGCATATTTGACTACCCAGTCATGGATGTGAGATTGATCAAATTGAAGGATGTTGTAAAACTTTTCCAGAGAGAAGGTCTTCAACATAGCAACCTGTTTATCGAACTCTTCTCTGGTTAAGGGAAATGAGTTTGCGAATAAGAGGGGGTCTTGGAAGTCATTTGTTTTCCCGGCTAAGTCTATATTTGACAGCTTTGTGAATAATTTATCTTTCTTCTATATGACTTGTTCACATGACTAAACAATGAGACGCAGGTTGTTTACTTTTTCTTTCCAACATGCATTCAATTGGACGATCCACTTTTTGGATGGAAGATCTTCTTCTCTTCTTTTTGTTTCTATCATATTGTTGACAATCTTGCCAAAAGGGATGACCGTTTTTAAGAAGAAATTTTATTCATCTTTTAATTCGGCTTGCAAAAGCTCGAGCAAGCTATGTGCCCTAGTTCCAAGGGAAGCGATGGTTTGTGATCTTTTCCAGGCATCGGTAACCAGTTCCATTCTTTTTGTGATATTGTTTTCCACATATCCTTTACAGGATGCAAGCAGGGTGGAGGGCGCTTTTACATTCGGTGCAGGGGTTCCAGGCATGACTATTGCCAAAGGATCAACAAGCAATGGCATAGGAAAGAAAGCGTCTTCCAATTCCTTGACTCGGTCCTTCAGTCTGGCATTGAGTGTCTCGATCCGTTCAATGGATTCATGAAGTACTTCTCTGGTCGCGGTGTGAAGTTGACAGATTTGGGACGACCACATGTTGGCAACGTCAACCTCTGAACAAGATTTGCCTTTGATATTTTTAACATTTTTTTCTGAAATATGAATTTTTTGTTCCGGCTATCAAAAACAGCGCTCTATAACATGAAGGATTCATCTTCGTCAAACTTTTGGGCAACGGATATGTCCATTGGAAGGCTATGGTGGATGGTGTCCTCGGGCTGATCAAATAAGGGGAACATGGCATCCATATCAGTGTCAATTTCCATGTTCTCACTCTGAATTTCTGGGTCTTCTGCCTGCCCACATTTTTTTTTCTCTTCTTCTCTACTAGAAGCTTGTGAGAACTATCAATTTTAGAGTGAGGAGGGTCGTTATCTAGTCCTCCGTTTGAAGAATTCTGGGTTTCTTTGTTGCTGTGATGGGTCATTCGAGCGATGCTTCGGGATGTCGTACTTTTTGGAGTGGTATTTGTGGATTGAACACTCTTGTCACTGGGGTATTTCCCCTGTTGCGTGTACAATTTGATGCATCTTTTCACTGTCTCTACGTCGTCGGCATCAGAGGCAGGCCCGTGACTGTCTCTGTTTTTCGAAAGGTGTTTATTTACAAAACAATCGTCGAGGCCAAGTGAATGTAAATGTTGCCTAAAAATATCATAGGGGTCAAATCCTTTTATGTGTTCATCATATCTAAGGTTGGAGACACTAAAATGTGCTGCGAAATCGTCAAATTTGTTGACGTTTTTCAACACGAACTCCCCTATTTTCCAAGGCATAGGAATGAACTATTTTTTTTTCTTCCTTTGGAACAGATGGAACCAGTAGTTGTATTGACGTACTACTTCTGCAATAAAAATTATGTACGTAATGTGACATGGAAGGAGAGTAGGTTGTTCTGTGGAGCCAAAAAATCTTATGACAGTGTAATTATCCAAATGTTGGACAGTTCCCTTTTTGTCCAAAAACTTAGTTGCATGTTCAGATAAGCGGGGAGCATTTTCTCCTAACAACAAAAGTTTGAAAACAGACAGGAAGCCATTAAAAACCTCATAAAAACAGTGGGAAGCCTTGTGCTTCCACAAGGCCTGGTACCAGAATGTTACTGGGTGGAAATCAAGGTTGACATACTTGGACAGAGACAGTTGCGGAAATCGACAGGAATGTGCTATTGCAAAAACTAAATGGGATGACATATAAAATTTCTTTCCCCTTTTGTAGCTTGACAATTGGGAAGAGATTTCATAAGAAATTATCCTTCCCCAATAAAAAATGGCTTGTTCGTTGACTGTGAAATACAAAATGTAAAGAGCCATGCGGGAAACAGTAGTTGTGGATTCCTGTCCCGTTATTCTTGTAAACAACCAGGCAATTTCGCGAAAAGGATTTTTAAATGAACTAACATGCATGCTTGTAATATCTTCAAGAACTAGATCTGGGTTTTCCAAAAAAAGGGGCAAGAGGTCCAATCAATTATTATGCTTTTCTAGGAACTGTTTGCAATCTTCTCCTTTGAACATCAATGTTGGCTCGGGCAATTTCAGCAACTGCCGGAAGACCTAAGGTGACAAAGAAACAGAAGAGCGGTCGTGCAATGGCATAATTCTTTTCTCTGCAATAAATTTATCATCGCACCAAAAGACCAGGTCCTTACAATCAAAAACCTCAGGGACACAGCCTGCATGAGAAATCCTGGAGGTCCAAATTACTTGGTTCTCTGCGGCAGAGGTTGAGTAATAAGAAAATTCCCTGGACCAATGGAAGTTCTGGTCATGACGGTCGAAGATGTTCACTATATCTCCACAGAACTGGTGCGGAATGGATGCCATATGTTTATGAGAAGGTTGTTTTACTACAGATGATGGTTTAAATGAACAGTCACAGCGAATAATGTAACTTTTTGCTAAATCTTGGTTAAATGCTTATGAATGGGAAAGCTCTTCGAGCCTTTCGCTGATTAATGACAATCAGTATTGGTGGTGCATGATGAACTGTTAGGAGTAATGTTTATTTATTGCATATTTAGAAATGCGAAGGTGGCGGGTACGGCGAAGAGAAATTAAGGAATGGAAGTTTCTTGAACGTGCGAAGGCCACGTAGTGTGAAAGGGATTTCATGATTTTGAAATGAACACTCGGAAGGGACAATATAATCTCCCCGCAAATTTTGGTTTAATGCACATGAATACGAGATTTCCTTGGCCCTTTCGCCCATCAATGACAATATATACGGTTTCTGCATGATGGCCTGTTAGAATTAAATGTCAGTAATTCCATATTTAGAAACAAGATATGTCTATATATATATATATA
>ML800540.1:175176-198036 GCA_009831015.1 Picea engelmannii
AATGGTATAAATAAACATCATTATACATTCATTTGATACAAGTCGAATTTCAGAGGAAATAAGAAGAAAAGAAGGCCGAATTTCAAGGGAGGATGAAGTCTTTTGGTGATGTGTTCTAAGGTATGTTATTTTCAGGTCATCTTTCCATTTTTGATATAACTCTTTTTCTAGAACGATTCAAATGGTGAAATCACTATGGTATTGAGAAGACATATCAAGGTACCTCTGGTAAAAATTTCAGCACTTGATTCACTATAATTATGGAGATACACTCTGTGGAAGATAGGGTTTGTGACCAGTCCTGAAGCTAGTCAATAAACAGGTGTTTCGGGTAAAACAGGCATAACTTCTTCATACATAATCCAAATGAAGTGGGACCACTTCCATTGGAAAGAGTACGGACTTTAGTTTTTTTTGTGTGAGTTTCAGAATCAGATGTTAAATATTGAGCGTGGGGCATGCTGTACAAGTTGGGTCTTCTGAATAGACCAGAATTGAATAAAGTCTACCAATCTTTCTATAACCTCTTTTTGGAGATGATTCAAGGAGTGAAAATTTGAGGATTTTCAGAGAATACATTGAGTAATATTATATACTGGATCAGAGTACTCCAAGAATTGAAGAATTGCAGAAATTGAAGAAGTCTCAGGAAGCATTATCAGGTTCTATGTGATGATTGGTTGATGGTGATGATTTAATGTAAAGTTTTATTATCTCTCATATATTCTTGGGCGGAAAGAAGGGGCAAGGATGGAGAGTTCAACTCTCTCTTGATATTGGAGCATTGTATCTTCCTCTTGGAGGTTTATCCCTCCCTTTACATTTGGAAGTTGTAGCTACCTTTGGAAGTCATTACTTCCCTTGAACAAAAACTATTAATTATTTCTCATATATTGTGCATGGTGTATTGTGGTGTATTGGTGTAACTCTTATACTATTGTTCATTGTTCATTGGATATAATTGAATGGTTTAAGTATAATTTGAAAAAGGTTTTTAAATTGTACTTGATATTGATTCACCCCCCTCTCAGTATCAACAAACTTCTTTCGCCCCGGGTATGTGATCATCTCTTCGTTCTGATCATTGTGATCATCTCTTCTAGTTTGTTTCTAAGTGTTACAGATCTATCAGTCTGTTTTGTTTTAGATCTGTCTGTTGTGTCTGTTTTCCTTTCAGAGTTTTCTAGTCTTAACCTGGGGATACGGCTAGGAGCTTGTCCTTCGACTAATTCATAGTCGCTTTCGGTTTTTACCCGATTGTCTGGACTCAACGCCCTCCCTTGCTGTGTTAAGATAGAAATATTCAGAATGGAACCTTCAAGGTCTATGTCTTTTAGAGAAATTAGAGAGTCTGAACAAGCAAATGAAACTAGTACGTCTGGATCTGAAGGTCTGGCTTCAATGTTCTCTTTAAGCCGATCTAATACCTTAAACCAAGCCGAGCTAGAATTCATAGAAGAATCTCCCCAAGCTGCTTGGAAACTTCCTCAAATAGATCCAGCTACAGTTTATAAAGATTTGACTCCTTTTCATCTAAAATCCATTACTAGAGTTTTTTTCAAAGAATCCACTAGCTCTATTGAACAAAATAGCAATGAAGTCCAGACCATCTCCCTTCTAAATCCTGCAGAGATCAAAAAGATTAGTAAAAAGCATGGTAGCAAGTTTGTCCATTTTGGGTGTATTCGCATTGGGATCAATGCATTAGTACATAAAGGGATTGATGCATACGTCTTATGCATCTTAAGAGACCTCACCCATAATAAATTCACTGATTCTATTATCGGAGGCATTGTGGCTCCTCTATCAAATGGACCTGTTTACTTTGACTGCTACCCTAACTTTGCAGTTGATGTAGAAGATGAAACCTTGGGAGATATTCTTAAACTCCAGATCTTGACATCTGGATTTGATATGAGAAGAAAAAGAAGAAACATTGCTATTATGGCAAAAGGGTGTTTCAGATACACTAACACTATGAATCCAGCAGTGCTGCATGCACCCAGTAAAGAATCTCTGACAAGCACTCTAGTGATGACTGATGCTCTAAATCAAAAGGTAGAGCACAGTACAATTAAATGGGAGAATTTACAGTTTCCTTCTGAATGGGTTATTGACACTCCCAAAATCCCTATACAAAAGGCCATTACATCTGCACAAATCAAAGAAGCAGATGGATCTGCAGTTCTCTCTTTTCCATCTCAACTTTCTCGAAATAGTACATGGCCAAAACCCATTCGACCTCCTCCTCAGATTCCTAAATTCTGTGTACATTCTTCTCTCCAATCTCTTGCTAGTCAAGTAGGAGATGTTCCTTTTTCTGTTAAATGTCCTAATTGTACAGAGCTAATTAGTCTTTCCTCTATGACTGCTGTAAGCACCAGTTCAGGCTTGCAATTTACACATGAAAACCATAACATGAGGACCAATCTACCTCCAGCTTCTACATCCAAAGAAGTTTGTCATCATCCTCAATGTACAGACATTCCATATCCTCATGATTCTCATTGTCTTACTATGACCCAGAATCTTGAAGAAGAAATCAGCAAAAGACTGCAAAGACCCTTTGCTAAAAATCTTTGGAAGCCTACACCAAGTGAAGTCCATAGATTCCTTAGAAGGGAAAAAGGTTGTCCTAAATCTTCTGTATCTGAAAATTGGATGAAGAATCTTCTAAATTGGGACTTGTATACACATCCAAAATCAGAAGAATTTGTTGCTAGTACCACTCCTACAGAGAAAATCCAGCTAGCCAAACAATGGAAAGCATTTATGGAAAAACATCAAGTCTATCTATCTTTTTATGAGTGGTATTTCACTAGATTGATTCTGGCGTTACCTAAGCCAACTTCTGCTCCATTAATATCCTGTCCTGTACAGAATTTTCAATTATCTGATCTAAAGAAAGAGTTAAAAGCCTTAAAAACTATGGCTTCTCAACAGGATGATGCAGAAGTAAAAGCACAAAGAGAACAAGAAAAGAAGAAAGAACAGTGCAAAAAGAAGCATCAGTCTTACCATGTTCTTCTTACTATCAAGATTCAAGATCTGCACTTTTCATTAAAAACTCTGCTAGATACAGGTTCTGATTTGAATCTGCTAAATAAACATGTTATTCCAGTAGCCTATTGGCAAAAAACAGACTTAAAAGTTTCAGGATTGGGAAATGTAATGACTCAGATAGATTATCAAATTCCTGAAGCTATTTTATGTCTAGATAACCATTGCCTCAAGGTCAAATTTTATTTAGCAGAAATCCCTACAGCCTGTATTTTGGGAACTCCATTCTTTGCAACTGTCTCTCCTCATGGTTCAGTCCAGATTTCTGAAGACCAAGCAGGATATTATTTTACTTTAAGAGGACAGAAAAAGATCAAACTTCCATTTGTCTCTGTTCCAAGATGTATTACCGATGTAGAAATCAATGTCCTTAAGATACAGAGAGCAAAAGAAGTAAAAGAAGTTATGTCAATTATCAGGATTGATGATCAGTTAAAACAGCCTCTTATCCAAGCCCGTATTAAGGCTTTAAGACAGGACTTTGAATCTCTTGTCTGCTCTGAGAACCCTACAGCTTTTTGGAAACAAAAGAAGCATGTAGTTTATCTGCCTTATCGGGAAGATTATCCAGGCACTCCTTGCAAGAGCAGAGCAATCCCTATGAATGCTGAGTATCAACAACTATGTGCAGAAGAAGTAAGAACTCTACTAGATAGAGGATTGATAAGGAAATCCCATAGTCCATGGGGTTGTTATGGATTTTATGTAAATAAACATTCTGAACAGGTTAGAGGAATTCCCAGGCTTGTTGTAAATTTTAAGCCATTAAACAAAGTATTACAAGATGATACTTATCCAATACCAAACAAGAGCAATCTCTTAACTCGGATTGCAGGAGCTAAGATCTTTTCTAAGTTTGATTTAAAATCAGGATTCTGGCAAGTGGCTATTGCAGAAAAGGACAAATTCAAGACAGCATTTAATGTCCCTGCTGGACATTACGAGTGGAATGTTATGCCATTCGGCCTGAAACATGCTCCTTCTAAGTTTCAACGGGTAATGGATGAAGCTTTTCAAGCATACTTTGACTGGTTGATTGTATATATAGATGATATTTTAGTTTTTTCTAATTCAATAGATCAGCATTTTAAGCACCTCAGAATTTTTCTGAAGATCTGTCAATCACAAGGATTAGTTTTATCCAAAAAGAAAATGGAATTGTTCCAAACCAAGATTCATTTTCTTGGACATATTATAGAAGGTGGACAGATCAAGCTCCAGACACATGCCATAGAATTTGCAGACAAGTTCCCAGACAAAATTCTAGATAAAACACAGTTGCAGAGATTTTTGGGCAGTCTAAATTATGTTAGCCACTTCTATCAGAATTGTGCCGAAGACCGCAGAATGCTTAATCAACGATTAAGGAAGAATCCACCTCTTTGGAAAGAAGAGCACACCAGGGCTGTCAAAAATATCAAGCAAAAGGTAAAACATTTGCCTATTCTACATGTGTCAAATGATGATTACTTAAAGATTGTTGAAAGTGATGCCAGTAATGATGGATGGGGCGTTGTTCTTAAACAGCAAAATGATCAGAAAAAAGAGGAAGTAATACAATTTGCCTCAGGACTCTGGATTGCAGCTGAACAAAATTACACTGTTCTAGAAAAAGAAATCAAAGCAGCCTTAAATGCCATATATAAGTTTGAACTTTATCTTATCTATAAAAAGTTTGTTCTTAGAACAGATGCAGCTGCTATGAACAAGGTGCTTCACAAGGAACTGAAAAATCCAGGAGATCACAAATTTGCTAGATGGCAAGCTCTTTTTAGCAATTTTGACTTTACTATTGAATTCATCAAGGGTGCAACTAATTCTTTGGCTGATTTTTTAAGCAGAGAAAATTTACAACCTATATATAATACTTTTGTTATTTCTATTCAGCTCAGAAATAATACTGAGCATATTGAAAACATCCCAGATAGAATGCCTTGGGATGAGTATAAAGATGTTTGGGTTCCTAGATGGGGACTAAGGCATAAGCAAGTCATCAGTCAAGCTACCAACATGCCTTATTCTCTATTTGTTCCAGAAGTTCGAAGAACAAGGCCTTCCAGTTTACTTGGCCCTCTAGTTCAAAGAGATAATCAGCTAGCAACAGAAGCAGGTTTGCATTTAACCGAGTGGTTTCATGATTTTGATTTAATATGGCAGGCTGAAAATGGACAGAAGAAAGAAAAATACTTTAGCCTAAATCGACCTAGGACTACTTCTCAATGGCCTGAACAGAATCTGGATATTATCTTTCCAGAAACATATTACAACTATGTTGATTATACAAACTTATGGTGGAAGGTGTTATATGAAGAAAATACTTATTTTATTTTAAAGTTTGGATCTGTTTTAAGCAGCACAAACTTTAATCCACCCTCATGGCTTTTCACATGGTGGCAAGAATTTGGAGTAAACAAAGAAGAGGTTGATCCTCACTTTATATCTCGATTCTACAATCTCAACTTTGTTCGTGAGTTGAACTTTCAAGGGCCAAACAATGAAGAACTATTCCAGATGTATCTCCGGAATCATACTCAGTGGCTTGTACAAGTTCGGACCATACTCCAAAGACTTAATGGTACGCTCCAATATGTCCGAAAAATCTATACCAAACCATGGGACACTTTAACTTATCCAGAATTGTTTGATACACACATAGAAGATGATTAATCTGGATACAAAATCTTGGTCATGATGGACGACAGAAGAAGAGCCATCCGTTTTCCGTGGGTTGTCGATATCAACTCCACAGTGTAAATTTTGTACATAAGTAATCATGAAGACTCGGAGCACTTCTCCGACTGTTGGTGAAAATTGATTCACATCTCACATGATTACTAGTTAAGTCATGTCAAATAAAAGTTTGTCGGTCTGTCCTATACGAGACTCTTACACGATACCTCGTTGGGACCCTTTGCTTTAGTCTTTTCAGGGAATCCTGCGTGACTCCCCTGCTTTTAGTACAATAATGCATCCATCGGATAGAACAGTATCCTCGTGATTCCTTATGGTGGCCAACATATGGGGCTACGAGTCACTTCTCTCATCCGAAAGATTGATGCTTGTCTCCTCCTCATTCCTATATAAGGAGGTTGAGGCTCTCATTTCATTCATTCGCACTTTGAGAGTTTAGAGTCTTAGAGTCCGAGTCGTCTAGCACCCTTCTCTTGCGCTCTGAGTCTTTCTGTCTTAGGATCTGGGGAAAAGCCTGCGTGATTCTGGCTCAGCCAGCACGAACCTAAAGTGGCTCTCAGATATAGTTGAGTATGTCCAGTTTGTTTGTGAGTCTGTCAGAGAGATGAGATCAGGGCCTCCAGCCCAATATTGTAATACCCGATTGCCGTGTTCGGCTCTATGAATATAATTCTCTGATTTTCATTCAAAGCTTCCGCAAGAACTGTACTCTTGATGACCTGTCTATTGCAAACGAGTTCTAATTCTTTGATTAAGCTTGTAACCTGTCTATTGCTTTGCGTCCGAGTGCAAGTCTGATGTAGTGTGAAGGATGTTGTTAGTACTTGGTCGTGGATAAAGGGACGAACCGAGGCTTCCTGTGCAGTCTGATAAGCCGTAGTGAAAGGTGGTAGCATAAGACCCGCTTAGGCAAGTGGCCGCTAGGGCAGCATTTGTAGCCTGAAGACGAGTCGTAAAGATTGCATTGGCTCGAGAAGAAATCTCTCCAGGGGTGGGAAAGCACGCCGCACAGGAACTTAGCAAGGAAGAGACGACAGAAGGCAAGTGTCTATATCGGTGGACTCCGTCCCGATTAAAGTTTGCAAGGAAGAGACGACAGCTCAAGAGGTCAATGTCCGAGTAAATGTACCTCCGGGTCTCGGGCCTAAGCATCACCAAGTTTCTAAAGATTGTCCAGTAACCAGTCTGGAAATCGACTTCTCCGAAGGAATCTATTTTGTGATTGGGAGTTGGAAGAGTCAGAGTGACTCGTAGCAAACTCGCGAAACGTGAAATTGCAAAGCGCCCTTTTGAATAAGCGATTGGTCACCGCCGATGGTCATGTGAAAGGAAGTGGATTAGCCAAAAGAGTTAGCGCCCACTGTGTATATTTCTCAGAAAGGGAAAAGGCGCCAAACACACAAACGCGCGGAGGTTCTCTCAGTAACTGCCTGAATGAAGTGATTGCATCTGCCAAAGAATTCGAGGAGTTGTAGGATGACTGCCAGAGGAGACGAAGAGTCTCAAGGTAACATCGTGTGATGATGAAGAGATTTGGTAATGATAGAGAAGACAAAGAGTCTCGACTTCCAAAGAGGCTAAGGAATCTCAGCATAACGGCCACTGATGATGAACTCACAGGCAAAAGAACTGTCAAAGAAGATAAAGAGTTTCCATGATGATCATGAGATGACTCGACGTGAGAAAGTGATGATGAATAGAAAAGGAAAAGGAATCTGCTAAGGAGCTATGCGAGAGCAAGGAGGAGTTATAGTGAACAAACTGTGGGGTAGGACAGTGTCACTGAAAAGAGCAAAGAGCATGCAGAGACATTGCGCATGGGGCATGCAGAAGGTGCACAGAGAGGATAAAAACGCAAAACAGAGAAGAGATTTTTGTCGATGTTGAGTGTGATTCATGCGAGTAAAAGAAGGTTGTGTGTAGTAGCTGAAATGAACAGAAGGGGGGTAGCGCATGGTATGCATATGGCGCACAGAGCATAAAAGGAAAAAGAACAGAAAGCGCAATAGATGCAAGCAGGAAGACATTGATGCAGGCAGAGCAGAACAGTGATGTGACTGGTAAACCATTGATAAATCATGTATCACTGTAATAACTTTATGAGAAGCAAATATTTCTAAGCAGGGTGGTAGGGAGGTGCTAGGGAGGATTGTTGTCCTCAAAGTTTCAAGTGGATTCTTGAACACAGGGAGTTGTAGATTCCGTCTGATTGCAGCCAGAAAAACTAGGGTGGCAGGGTGGTGCAAGGGAGAACTATTGTTCTCTCTTATACAGGTTGGTGCTTGTGTGACTGGAAGTTGGTGCTTCCATCCAGTTGGTGCTAGAACACTCAAGGAGTTGGTGCTTCCTTCTAGTGGGTGCTAAAGAAACCAGAGAGTTGGTGCTCTCAGCAAGTTGCAGCTTGCAAGACAGAGGTGGTAGTCTCACAATGAGTTGGAGCTCATAAGTATGATAATGTACAAAATGTAGAGATTACTTATCATATCAAGAAGAAGAGGTTTTCACCCTTTATGGGTTTCCTCAGGAAATATATGTCTATGTATATTTCATGTGTGTGATTGATGTTTAACATTCTATTGCTTATTTCCCAGCATCATGGTGATTTTCATTATGTGTTCAGTAAAGAGTTTAAAATGGGCAAAATTGTTTAATCACAGTAACAACTAATTCACCCCCCCCCCCTCTCAGTTGTCCAACATATTGTTCCCTCAGTAATAGATCAGCGAAGAGAAGAATCCCGCCGGATTAAATTGTTTATTCCTATCAGCATAATTACTGCACAGATCTGGTTATCTATCTAAACTATTTCCAACAAATAACGCGCAGAGGATAGAAGATTCTTAAACAAGAAATAATTGAGGAACCTATGCTGAGATGTAGATATTTTATGATATAATTTGTTGGCACAAGGCACCTTTGAGTTCGATTGTAACTCTAGAGGTCATCACGTGAAGACAATATTAGTATAACTTACAACATATGTTAAATTTCATGCACAGAGATAAACAAAGATTTGAGTTCAATTGTTGCTATTCGAGGATCAACTAGAATTTTAAATTTTGGTAAGGAATTAATTAATGTAATCACGAAGATAAGAGGGTAAGTAGACACCCATTAATACACTTGAAAGATTATTCTGAACTAAAAAATTCTCTGATCAATAATAGAGCGGATCCAAGTATTGAGGACGGAGAATACAAAGACCACTTCAATACTGCATATCTGAAAGTTACTTTAATATTTAATTGCAAAGGATGACCAATATCAATTAAAATTTATTGAGTCAAATCAACACAAGTAATTTCTAGGGTTCGCGCAGATAGTGAGTTAATGAGCCAATAAATAATGAGCTAATGAAATGATTGCATATCACTCCAACCAACCTTGCAAGACAATAGTCACCCTTAAGTACTTGGACGTTGTTATAGAAGCAAGAATATTAAAATAAGCTAACTGCAAAATAAAGTAAAAATGTCTATTTAAACAAATCATGAAAAGTGTAAACTCCTTATGTAAATGGAGGCCTGATATGCAGGATTGAATAGTATGATATACAAGCTTGAATATGTATAATTTCAAGGTAAAGGAAATATGCAACATCCACAATTAAAAATCCATGGCGCTCCACCTAGTAGGTTGCGGCATGCGAGTAAAAATGTTGCACAACTAGCATGTAAAAAGGGCATGCACAACCATCAATTAAAAACGCATCATTATTTTTTAAATCTAAATAAATCTAAATCTAACGCACCAGCTACAACCAACAATTAAAAACATACTTATTTTTTTTAAATTTAAATAGGCGCCCACAGCTGGTAAGTAATCTAAATCTAATGCACCAACTACAACTAACAATTAAAAATGCCCCATTATTTTTTTTAAATCTAAATAGGCACCCACAACTGGTAAGTAAGGCACCCCAGTCACCCATGGTGTGGCACGAGCTGCTAGCTGATAAATAATCTAAAGCACCAGTTAAATGCACAACCAACAATTAAAAACACACCATTATTTTTTTAAATCTAAATTGTCACCCACTGCTGGTAAATAAGGCGCCCAGGTCACCCATGGTATGGTTACCCATTCACAGATTAACTTAACTGACACATGTTAAGGGAAGAGGAAAGCACATCAGTAAAAAAACTTAAATAAAGAAAACCTAAATACAGTAAAAAAAACCTAAAAACCAAAGCAAGGTAAAAAACATAAACACAATAAAACACCTAAATTTAAGGTGACCTGTCATTGTTATGCTAATTACCTTAATCACCCATTTTAATGACAAACATACATCTTTTGTCATGCAAGGAAGTTAAGGCTTGAAATCACAGCCTTTCAAATATTGTGACGACGAAGAATATTCCAACCATATGAAATCTTAACCATAAAAAACATATCAGTGATTAAAAGGCCATTAATTCTGGTCATTTCCAATAGGTGTACGCATGTCAGCGTAATAAGGCATTGTCGATTCAACAATGGATTCTATCATTTTGGTGAAGGTTTACACATGGCTTGAGGAAAATGAATATATTTATAAGGCATTGCCCATTCAACATTGGTCATTGGTTATAGATAATCAAGTAAAACACACATAATACGTAAACATAACATTAATGGTAATTTCAATTAACAATCTCATAAGTTAATAGTAGTGTTGTAATTGGTCTGCATATATCAAAGGAATGCCAACATTTAAAATAAAAACATACAAGGAATAACCTTCACACAATCATGAAACACCAAAATTTACAATGGAAATCTAAATGGGAAAACTAGCAAAGATCGCTTCTATTTATGCTAGGGAATTAATACAACTAGAGCTATACACTCTCATTAAGAGATTTCATATATTCTTATTCATTGACGACATTTGTTTTTGCAAATTGTGGCTTTGGCTCAGGGACAATCTTTATTCATTATGGATAGGCTCAAAATCCTCTTTGCCCTCCAATCTTGGAACATACTTATGTCTAAGTCCCCCATCCTTTTTCGATTGGCCATTATTTTTCCTAAGCCTCCCTTTTCTTCCATATCCTCGGTTGCGTTTCCATTCTTCAAGGCATCTGTTAAGGTTTAAGCTATTATTAAGTTTCATTTCATTTCATTAGATAACAATAGCGTAGATAGGATCACTGAGAAATTCACAATCACAAGAGACACATCATTTATCCTGGGAAACCCTCATGGGGGAGAAAACCTAGCAAAAACTTCCTTAATATAGATAGCCAATACAATGCCAATAGATAACTCAAACAAATATAGAAATTCCTCTCCCAAGTAGTGCACCTCTCTCTCTCTCTTCTTTTCCAACTGCAGCTCCAGACTTGCGCTCTGATGAACAAGTGAGTGTGTGTCCAAATGAGGCGCTAGCCTCTCTTATTTATACAATCTGGCAGACGCTGGAGTGAGGTGTCTTTTCACTAGCAAGTTCCACTTCTCAATCTGGGTGGTTATAACCACTTTAATATATTTTGGGTGGTTATAACCACTTTAATATATTCTGGGGCCGAATTTTCATTTAGCCCATTACAATTAGGGTTTGACCAATCCGCAAAAGGGGATTTGGTCAATTACAATACCCGACATGATCAATCCGCAAAAGGGGATTGATCTAATGAATAATACATCAATAATAATTAGAATATTCTTTGCAGTTACATTATTTCAACACTCCCCCTTAACAAGAAGGGTATTCTACAATAGCATCAGGCAAGAGAGAGGACAACATCATCAACAGGGTCTTGGAACACTGATTGGCATATCTATAAATCATCGGAATTTTTTCTCATCATCATATCATCATTTACATCAGAGAGCTGGAATGGCATCAGCATGAGGCTAAGGTAATATCATCATCATCTTTAGCGTGAGGCTAAAGTAACATCATCATCTTCGGCATGAAAGATGAAATGACATCATCATCATCATAATCATCTTCAGCAAGGAGCTGAAGTGGCATCATCATCATCAACTTCAGCAAGAAGCTGAAGTGGCATCATCATCATCAACTGCATCAACATGGATTAGTATAACACTAATACATCATCATCATCAATAACAGCACAAGAGTGATACAACATCAAAAGCATCAATATCACAGCATAAAGGATGGAGCTTCATCAACAACAACATCACAGCACGAAGATTGGAGCATCATCAACATCAGCACTACGCTGAGAGTCTTCAGCACGAGGTTGGCATCACAACACGAAGGTGACACATCACAACACGAGGTTGGCATGTCATCACAGCACGAGGTTGGTATATCATCACAACACGAGGCTGACACGTCATCACAACACGAGGTTGACATATCATCACAGCACGAGGCTGGCACATCATCACAGCACGAGGTTGTCACACTACACAACAATTAAGCTGGGATCACAACACAACAGTTAAGCTGGAATCACAACACAACAATTAAGCTGGAATCTCAACACAACAATTAAGTTGGAAGCACAACACAGCAATTAAGTTGGAATCTCAACACAACAATTAAGCTCGAATCAACAATTAAGCTCGAATCTCAACACAACAATTAAGATGGAAGCACAACACTCGGCTAGCATATCAACACAACACTACTCCCCCTATCGAGGGAGGTCCTTTCGGACTATACTGAGATTATCTCGAAAGTGATCAAACTTTACACGAGATAGAGGCTTGGTCAACACATCGGCAACCTATTCATCCGTGCTAACAGATTGGAGGTTTATGGCTCCTCTGTGCACCATGTCACTGATGTAATGGTATCGGATCTCTATGTGTTTCGACTTGTCATGAAGTACAGGATTCTCTGTCATCTTTATGCATCTCTGGTTATCAAATAGGATCGTGGTTGCTTCCATCTCTAGGTCGAATAGACCATTCAACAACTTATGAAGCCATATGGATTCACAACTGGTAGAACACGCAACAATGTATTCTGCTTCCGCTGTACTGAGAGAAATGCGTGATTGCTTCTTACTCTGCCATGAGATCATGGTTGATCCCAAACTGAAATAGCCCAATCTAAATCAGTGTACCCACTTAATGTGAAATTATGATCTCCATCATAACTGAGACCATAATCTAATGTACCCCTAAGGTACCTCATCACATGTTTTGTAGCAACTAGGTGAACATGTCTGGGTTCTACCAGAAACTGACTCAAAGTGTTCACGTCAAAACAGATATCTGGTCTGGTGTTCGTCAGATACATCAGCGATCCAATGATCCGTCTATACAGTGTGGCATCAATCAATTCTGACGAAGTGTCGACCAGAAGCTTCAACTTCGTTTCCATGGGTGTATTCATGGACTTGCACTCCAACATATCAAATCTCTTCAGTATTTCAACTGCATACTTCCCTTGGTTAAGGAAGATTCTCTCTGGGCTCTGCCATACCTCAAGACTTAAGAAATAATGCATTAGGCCAAGGTCTTTCATCTCAAATTATGAAGCGAGCTTCTTCTTACATTCGGTGATGAGTTTTTCTTCTCCAGTTTAAGAATAAGTCATCCACATACAACAGCAA
The DNA here is from genome assembly GCA_009831015.1 of Picea engelmannii. Classification (NCBI taxonomy): domain Eukaryota; kingdom Viridiplantae; phylum Streptophyta; class Pinopsida; order Pinales; family Pinaceae; genus Picea; species Picea engelmannii. Next base: position 188,451 of record ML800540.1, read on the forward strand.
TATCATCGGCTCATCATTCATAACCTTGAAGTAGAGGTTAGAATCAACTTTACTCTTGGTAAAGTCCAAGCTCGTCAGAAAATTGTCTATCCTTTGCATTATCAATCTCTAGGAGCTTGCTTCAACATGTACATATCCTTCCTCAACTGACAGACATGAGTCTTTCTATCTTCAATCTGCAAATCAATTTTTCTCATTACATTGTACCAATATGGTACACTTGCTTAGCTGCAACTCAATCTACACAATCATGTGCTCGCTCTATGTGCTTTTTGCAAAGCACTTATCTGTTCTCACTGTTTGGGAGTATGTCCTCTACTCTCTCTACAACCATTCCTTCTAGAACTGGGACTCTGCACCTGCACATGCTCTACGACTGAGAATGATTGCTTCATGCTCATTGTGGCTGCTAAAATCTGAGAGAAACTCCTCTTCTTCTATAACGGCAACAACTTCCTCTGAAACTGAGGGTGGCTCAATAACTAATACTGAACATAGCTCTTCTTCTTTCATGGAGGTAACTCTATCTTTCATTGTAGTCATGTCTCCATGACCCAACTAATGTACTGCACCAACTGCCACTCAATTTTCAATATGGGGATTGCTCCCTCTGCATCTCATACTATATATGAATCATGGTTGTTTTGGTTGTCTTCATAAATACTGGAACTATTTCTTCAATAAGTGTCTCGTCATGGTCTTCTCCCTTTTGTTGGGAGAATCCTCTGGACATACATCAGGCTTTGTATATCTGCGACATGTTTGATCTGTATAGATCAATATTGTAAGTCAATGTTGACTTCTCTTCTCACAGAAGAATCCATATCCTAGTCTTTCTGACTAGCTTCCTTCTCTTTTACTGAAACAAGGGAATCTTCCCAGGAGATTTCATATCTCCTAGAAGTTTCTGAAGTTACGATCTACTTTTCTCACGGCATCTGTCTCCCAGTCCTGTAAGTTGTCTCTTCATCTGATCCTTTCTAAGATTAGGCTTACTCTCGATTTCTTCTAAGTCTACAAGGACTTCATTATCTCTTACTAGGCATACTTGATATTTGAATACCAAGTCTAAATACAGAGTCATGCTTCAAATGAGATTTGTTTCCCGTTCTAATGTTCGTTCATCTTTGGAGCCTTCTGCTCCTTTCAATCAATCTTCATATGAGATACTCTGAATCTCAAGAAATAGCGTCTTCTTCATCTTCTTTGGTACATGAGTGTATATGGTCATGTACATAGTCTGCTTCATGTCTCATATAAGATGTTGCCTTCAACAACCTTCACTATAGCTTCCTTAGAGTTATCACCTGTGACATGAAACAAGGTCAACAAAACAACAAGCAGGAATAGTACTCTTTTGATAATAGTAGATAAAGAAATAGCACAAACAATCGTCACAGTGGCTCCTTTAGAGCTTTCACTTGTGACCTATCTGAAGCAAAGATCAAGAGTAAGAAATACAATACAGAATGAGGTCAACACTCTTATAGTGTTGTGATCAAACATTCCTCCATGGCAACCTGAAACTAACACAAGAGATTTCTCTTAAAGGAGATGTTAGTTTGTATCAGGCAAATGATTACATTAAGCATTTATCTCAATACTCACATGCTACCAAGTATAATATTCTTCAAAGACTATTATCTCAACTATAGTGTTTACTTGTAACTTGCCATGTGCAACTTTGAATATTATCAATTTAATCAAACCTGGGACCTGTGGCCTCGTCTTCAAGAGTGTGTTGTTTTTCTTCCAAGTCTCCTTCATTCAAGATGACGAGTGTTTTCTTCAACCTGTCTTTTGTACTAGGACAATATACTATCTTGACAGAAGGTTAGGTTAGAGAATAAACTCTATGGTCTCAACTTTAATCCATCTAATACCTTGACTCGGATTTTGACCAAAGGTTAGAATGATGGTCATAGCTACAACATGCAAGACTGATCAAAATAGTGTCATAACAAACAGATACATATCAGAATAATCACACCTGGGTTGCATTATTCCTCTGAATGTGTTGGATCTTGAGATCCTTCTGGATCTATGGCAAGAGATCCCTTCTCCTACAAAAACCCTTTAACGCTTAACAATTTAAACATATGTGAGCACATACCGCTAATAGCATTTGCAGGTAGTGGCACCATCTGGTAGAAGCGGCAATGATCACCAACTCTTAAAAACTTCAAGGGTGACTGCAACTGGTACTACGGCCAATACTTAAACTAGTACCGCAACTATAATTGATACTGTAACTGGTTCTGAGACTGCAACTGCAACTGTAACTTGGGGTTTTATGAGGAAACCCTAATTTTTCAAACTTCAAATTTTGAAATTCTGATCCAGGGGATAGATGCGCTGAGCTGAGGCGAGTAAGCTGGTGCAGTCAGATTTCTGAAAATCCAACTTTTACCCCCTCAAACTTGATAAGCGGATTTCTGGACTGGTGCTTTTGGTTTTCTGGTACTTCTGGTACTTCTAGTTTTCTGGTACTTCTAGTTTTCTAGTACCGGTGAAAACTAGGGTTTCACTTTTCGGGAGATCTACCCACTGAAAACATGCGTTGAAGGTGCCAAAGAACTCCTTGGGTTAGGGCGCACTTTTCTAGATGGTTTTGAGGCTGAAACTCTTCTTCAATAAAAATCCCTAATTTGTATGTACGGCAACAGTGACGTTTTTCTTCTTCTTGTGAAAGATGCTCTCTTCAACTTAGCTCTGATACCATGTTAAGGTTTAAGCTATTATTGAGTTTCATTTCATTTCATTATATAACAATATCATAGATAGGATCACTGAGAAATACACAATCACAAAAGACACATCATTTATCCTGGGAAACCCTCATGGGGGAGAAAACCTAGCAAAAACTTCCTTAATATAGATAGCCAATACAATGCCAAGAGATAACTCAAACAAATACAGAAAGTCCTCTCCCAAGTAGTGTGCCTCTCTCTCTCTCTTCTTCTCCAACTGCAGCTCCAGACTTGCACTCTGATGAACAAGTGAGTGTGTGTCCAAATGAGGCACTAGCCTCTCTTATTTATACAATCTGGCAGGCGCCGGAGTGAGGTGTATTTTCAATGGCAGGGCCGACTTCTCAATCTGGGTGGTTATAACCACTTTAATATATTCTGGGTGGTTATAACCACTTTAATATATTCTGGGGTCGACTTTTCATTTAGCCCATTACAATTAGGCTTTGACCAATCCGCAAAAGGGGATTTGGTCAATTACAATACCCGACATGATCAATCCGCAAAAAGGGGTTGATCTAGTTAATAACACATCAATAATAATTAGAATACTCTTTACAGTTACATTATTTCAACAACATCCTCTATAAAATTCTACCTTGGAATTATAACAATCAAGCAATTTGTTTCATCTTCATGTGGCCAAAATGAGATCTTTGGTTGTGGACTAATGACTTCTAACTTTGCCAAGAATTTCCTTTTCACAAGGTTTGGAGGTGTTATTTCAAATCCATTTCGGATCAATGATAGAGAAAGATGAGAGGGGACCTTCACACTAAAACATCATCTAAGACCTTGCACAAAATGTCACACTAAAAATATCTCACATAGTCAATAGGTTAGAAATCAAATCAATGAAAACATGAATAGCCATTACAATGCATATTTTTGTTGGGGGAAAGAAAACTCAAAACTTTATATTGATGAAAAGAAAGAAAGAAATTTACATAAAAGAAAGATTGATGACACGTAGGAGTAGCCATGAAGATGATCTTCAAGCTTCCTCTTTGGGTAGGTCCTATCCTCTTTGAGGATTTCTCTCTAAAATGGAGTGGTAATTGGAAGATATATTCTCCTTAGTAACAAAAGAAAATACTCAATGTTGATACCAATGAGATGCAATGAAGCTAGAACAAGCAAATGATTTAATCTAATTAAACTTGTGCAACATAATCTTACATTCATTGAACTCCTATAACTCTTGAAATATACATGTATTTATAGGTTTTCATTAGAGAACATCATGCATGGAAAGTGAAGATGTATCCCAAGTTAAGTCATGCAATTGCCTCTTTATCTCCAATACTCTATCACAACTGGTAAAAATCAAAGCTTTTGAGCCTTTTACAACATTTGAATGTCCACAGAAACAACTAGATCGCGTAGTTTGATGTGCCAATGTGTCAACTACATGGTTTGACTTTGATTCCACATATAATTAAAACCATTCGTCGTAACTTAATGCTCCATTAGCTTCATTGTATTAATATCCAAACATAAATGATGTTTTTGTGCAAGCAGATGAAACTAGTGCGATAACACTTTCATTTGTGCAAGTAGATGAAACTGGTGTGATAACACTTGTACAGAGGGTTTTGGAAGTAAAGAACCCATCTTTTAGGCATTTCACATGTTGAACTTAACTAAGTTTTGTGAGACTCACTAGGTCTCGTTCAAACTCGTTGAGGATAGTCAAGTCCCACATCACTCAACCAAGTCACAACAAATTTGTCGAGTTAGAGTAAGTTTGACTACTTTGACTAAGTCTTTTAATGGATGGTTTAACTCAATTCATTTTTGGCCTAGCTAAGTCAAACTCAAGAAGTACTCAGAAGACACTATAAAGTCTTGTAACCATGAGTGGAATCTCAAAGATGATAAACTTAAATGGCACAAAAGATTGCGAGCTATGGGATGCCCTAGTTTCCTTTAGAATGAGGCTCCTTGTTTAGTTCATGTTGTACAAGGCACACTCAACTAAAGCATGGCTTCATCATATGGAAATTGTAGGGATTGTGAGAATTCAAAATATGTTAGCCATGTTTTTTGAGGTGCCCATTCGGTAAGGAACTTTGGACTTGGTTACAAGGCCTTTTTATCTCTATGTTTATGATACAACATCGTTAAGAGTCTATCTTTTCAGAGATCATGGATGCTACCACAAATCTTTAGAGAACATGTCAAAAGAAATCGAGATACTCGATATCCACTTCATTTAGAAAAAATAAAGTGCTAAAATATTTGAAAATTTATCAAAAAAATAAAACTAAATTTTATCAAAAAAATAATAACTAAATTTCATAAATTTTCTACTTAATGGCCATTTAATGTGCATCTCATCTGATCGTCTTAAAAAAAATATAATGAAAAAATAAAATATAGACGCTAACTTAATAACCATTTAATGTTCATCTCATCTCATTGTCTTAAAAAATATAATAAAAAATCAAATATAAATGCTAAATTTTATGGACGGCTACTTACAAGAACTCGTAGGAAAAGCTTATTTGATCTCCCAATGTCACAAAACTTAGAGCAAAAGCTTATTTGATATCTCAAAGTCAAAAAATACACAATTATATAACATTAAAAGTAAAAATATACAGCTTCCACTTTCACAACTCCATGGTGTATCTCCTTGAGGATTAGGATTATGGTAATAATATAAATAATATATTTATCCAAGAAAAAAATAAAAATAAAATAAAATATAAACAAAGATGAACAAGAAATTGGGTTTTTTTAAGCGCCTACCCATGAACCAAACACTTAACGAAGAGTTAACAAAGTGCCTTTCAAAGGATACAAATGATTTGAATAAAAATAGAAACCCAATCACATTTAATTTCTTGATCATTACAAAGGGACAATGCCCAAAGTTGTTTTGCTAAAACCGCTCATGTCTTTCACCCCAACAACGGACAACCTCTCGGGAGAGGTGTACTCTCTTCAACTTCCAAATATTTTTTCTCCAGCATCAGTACAAATCAGACTTCACTGACACATTATAAGTAAAAGGAGCCTCGTCAGAAGCTTCATCAAACATTTGATAATTAGGGAGCAAACAGCGATTTTTTCAATGGATATGAATCTGGTCAGATATTTGATAATTAGGGAGCACGATTTTTTCAATGGATATGAATCTGGTCAGATTTTCAGGGATATTCTAAGTTATAATCTAAGTTTTATATGGATAAAGTTTCAAGCATTTCATAATCTTAACTTAGAGATTTTGCTCCATTTTAAACCAACTCAAATGTTTAGAAAATCAACCAAAATTCTAGGTTGGTTGAAAATTTAAAACTGCATCAAGTCGGAAAAATAACTCATAAAATGAAGATTGCTTGAGTTAACACACTCCTTTCATATGCAGCCATTTGTTCAAACATCATGGCATTCTCATGGGGATCATTGGTGAGCTTGGACACGTTTGAAGATTGTTTCAATGACCCCAGTGAAAACATTTTCAGATCTGTTATGAGGTTTTCACATCAAGCAGTGTGTAGGTAGGCAGATGGTGCTGGAGGAAGCTACAGATCTCCTTTTCCACCTGGTCAATTTGAGAGGCATATTTGAGGTTGTGAAAGATACTCAAACGGCTGGTCTTTTGACATTTTTCCACCAATTCAACAGCCTTCACGAGGGTACTCAGGAACCGCTAATAAGAACCCCACAAAAATGGAACAAGGTCTTAATTCCGTTTCAGGGCCTATATTTTTTGAAGATTGCCATTGCCGCAGCATCTCTTTGACCCAAAATATTCTTTCCTCCATTAAAAATTGTAGGGTCCTGATCATTTTCCTTCCTCCTTGTAGTGGCACGGTAGAGATATTTGGGTATTCAACTAGGGATTTTTGAAATTTCTTATAAACCTGGTTTCTTTCTCATCGAAACCATATAAGCTTTCTGCAATTTGCATCGTTGCTTCCAATGACTCAGATTTATGTTTTTGGTAGAGGTTACACATAAATCTCTTATAACCCAACCTAAAATAACGGGCGTGTTCATGGTTGAAGCATGCATCGAAAGCTTCAAAGAAGGTGATGATGCTACAGTTGCAGGGTACACACTCAACCCCACTTCGCTATTCATGTCATGGGATTTCTATAATATTTATTACTATAACGACCGTCTTCAATACATTATAATGATCCAAAACAAATCAGTAAGTTACCTGTTCGAGGCTGAAATCCTATTTCGTCCATAACCAACCCTATAGCTGTTATGTTGCTGGAAGATAATCTTCTAAGAACCTCCTTCAGCGGTTTCTGCTAATTGGTATCATGAATTCCATATTTACGAGATGTAGCGGCACTGGTATTTCATTAGAGTGGCCAGATATATAAAGTGCCCCTGTGACATCTTGGCTCCAGTATACTTCCACCTTCCATGGTTTTCTATTGACTCTGTTCCAGGAATCACTACAAACCTTGCCCCAGTTGGAATCTGACATAAACAAGATACCAATTAAGATAAATCATACAAAGTACTTTTTTAAGGTTAATGCATACGGTGGAAGGCACAAAACTTCCACACGGCCTTATCATAAAGTCCGGATACAATAAGACTACTCCAACTCAGTGATTTTCCCAAGTCATATGTTGACTTGGAATATCAAAACACACATCTACTGCCCCTCTTTTAACTTCATGTGCAATAAAATGGCATATTACAGGAATATATCAGCCTAAGATCAACAAAACAGCTATGCGATGAGAGTGATAATCACCTTCGGCTCACCTGTTAAGGACATTAAGGACCATAAGAACGAGAATAAGAATTAAGCAATTGTTTGTCCTGCTTGGGATACTCTTTTTAGAGTGCATTCTGTCACTGTTCAACAACCACCAGCTGGGAAATTGACAACGCCGACAAAAAGCAACAATTAACACTGATCAATGCTCAATTGTTGGTTGCTGGAACTTTGATTGGAGAGGCAATAACTTATGACTTTGAAAGTTAAGGCAAAGCCTTAATGGCCGTGCACTAACTAACTAACTAACTAAGCCAACACAACACCTAACATACAAAAGCTGAAAAATGATTCAGACATTGCCCAAACAACAGTTGTCAGCATTACTGCTTTGAATTTGACTAGTATTGATGATCAGCTCATTCAAACATCCGGAGATGCAACTGTCGTAAAGAAAACATCGTATGCAGTTTCAGCTTTTCTAAATAAACACCTACCTAAGGATCGAATTTCTAATTGGAATAATAGTAACGATGTTTTACCTGTTCGTGCCGCACAGAGCTCGTTTCTTTCTTCTGGTAATGTGCCTGTATTACCTCCACCAAATTATCTTCCATTAGGAAATTCAGTGTTTGCTCATCACAATATAAATTCCCCTGTTGTTGGTATTGGCTCCCATACATCAGGGTCGGGAGAACATGTAAGCGGAGCTGCGCGTGCATGGACTAATCTAATCAGTACGCGGCCTGCTCTTCCCACTATTTCTAATTTTAGAATTTCCGCTCCAAAGAAGGTACCTTCTGAGGAGTTTACCATTTGAATTTTATGCTCAATGATAAATTGGAGGGGTAATTGGTAAGGGCAACAATAATATAAAAAGACATAAGGAAGAAAACCGGAGCAAGCATTAAGGTAGAAGATGCCACAGAAAAGTAGTATATTTTCCAATGACCATATCAGCAAAGGAGTTATGTTTCAAGAACAGATTGTGTTTTATTGGACTCAAGGAGAACATCAACGCTAACATTTTTCATAAGACTTCAGTCATAGCAGCACACCCTCTCTTGTCATCGTTCTATAGGATTTGCATCCTAAGAAAAGAAATCAACAGGGTATCTAGCACACCCTCCCTTTTCATCATCCAACAAAGTACCTGAGCATGGCACACATCCAGTAGGTTTTGGCAGTATTAAAGGAACAATGGAGACCATTGTTTATTGAAGGGGAATGACTGATCTGGAATAGGGCCATGCACGCCGAAACACGCTAGTAGATCCTATAAGTCGTCAACTCCAGGCAAGCATGGATGCTAATGGAGCCCAAGGACAGTTGGCGTAACGACTTTAGGCTTGTACGTTGTAGCCATTCGAAACATTAACAGGCAGAAGGCGGAACAGAACAGGGAGGAAGATCTGCTAGGAGAACGGAGTAGTAAAGCCTGCTTTTGACAGGAAAGCGCTAATACCACCATGCAGAACGCAAGGACTGCACGTGTAAGAGTGTGGTTTGAAGGCTGGGTGGGCTACTTTGACTAGTTGAGTGTTTTGAGCTTATGTAATAGGTTTTGGGTTGATTCTCCATATCGGTTTCATGTAATAGGTTTTGGGTTGATTCCCCATATTGATTTCTTCTTTGACAAGTCTCACAAGATGTTCATGTTGGATCGCACAACATAATCATTATCGATAAGTTTACACTGGATGCCATCTGCGAACGAACGGGGAAGTGCGAGGAGGTTTCCCTGCTAGGTTTTTCTTTAAACAAAAAACGAATATGATTTGCAAGGTTTTGCTTTAAACAAAAAATGAATATGATTTGCAAAAGAAGCATTCTTAGCAGAATTGTAAGCATTTTTAACAGCAGATATAATACCATTCCAGAGTTCCAAAGAGGGATTCTCCAGTTAAAAGCTACATATTGAGATTTACTGCCCATGCTCTGTTTCTGGGTACTTTCTGTGTTGGAATTTCTCTGTTTTTTTACTGTCTTTCTGTTTATTTAACAACAGCAAAGTACCTAACAGTTGGCCGTTGTCCTCCTTTCTAACTCACAGGGCAGATATAGTACCATTCCAGAGTTCCAAAGAGGGATTCTCCAGTTAAAAGCTACATATTGAGATTTACTGTCCATGCTCTGTTTCAGG
>ML800541.1:0-27138 GCA_009831015.1 Picea engelmannii
TTTTTGTGGAATTCAAGAAAACATTTTCAACAGTTATTAGAATTTACATAAGTAAAGGAAGAGGCCCATTTTGAAGGGGCTCTTCAAGCATTGTACATTCACAAAACTATTTTGGAGAAATCACTTTGTTAACTAAAATTGAGAAGCCCTCAGGGCTAGATTTTTTGGAGAGAAGAACTCTTGTAAATGGTGTTTGTTGTAAACTACTTTCAACTAATTGTGTATTGTTTACATGTGATGTAAGATGGATTTTTCTTATAGACTTCTCTTATGCAAATTGAATTATTATTGCAACTTTGATTATTCTTTTGTATCTTCTTCCTTGATATTATGATTTTCTTATGTATGTGATAGCATGATTTATATAATCTAGTTATGCATTTGCATACATGTGTTATCTAACCTTGTTGCTTCATAACAACTATCTGAGTGAAGTTATTTCCACATATTAGTTTCTTTTTCAGCCACTCATTTGGTTACTATAGATTTCTCCTAGCTAGGATAGGATAGATTAGATTTATTTCTGCAATCATTTAGATTTCATTTGCATCTTCATCTTCGTTCACTAGCCATCCAATCACCCTTCATAACCAGTAATGTCAGTCGGGCTATAATCCAGACGGCTCTCCTAAACCAAATGGTGCATAGTCTAATTGGGACTGTGTACCAGGGAGTACCCCTTACTGTTGAAGGGAAATTTCGCCCCATCAACAGAATCCAACAATATAGAAAGTTAAATTCTTATTGATTTGGAATTTTGATCAAATTTTTGATATTGTTAATTGATTTAGAATTAGACAAATCCTCTAACAATAAAATTTATGTCAATTTGTTATCAAATTTATCACACAAAGAAGTTACATTTTCCAAGAATACTAGGCCATCGATTGACTTTAATTCAAGAAATATGAATTTTTAGGAAAATGAAATAAAGGTGTCAGTTCCAGTGAACCTTGACAATGACAACTATGTGTTGAAACAATTGAGGAAAACGAAGCTTCCAAGAAGGAGATCAAAAAATTCTTCAACATCACAACATGGAGGTATGATGAATATATTAATCATATTGCATATGGAAAACTTATTTAGAGAAGTAAATCATCAATGGACACCACATCTAAAGGTGGCATCTACTTATGATGAAATGGTGAATACCAAGTATCTACTTGGTGGTTTGATAATGAAAATGTATTGATAGACACAAGCATGAATTAATATGTTTGTAATTTAAATGTATATAATCCCTTGGAGAAAAAGACACAATTGAAGTGAAAATTATCAAAAATCTTAGAGATGAGCAAGTGTAGGATACCCTATGAACATCAACATGTTACAGCCGAGATGAAGACCAATTAGGAAATCCAAGTAAGCCTTATATCTGATGTAAAGATTCAAAGCAAATCCATCTATACCAAGGTCATCCCAAAATGTTGATCTTGGGAGCAAAATTGTATCTAATAGAGAGATCAACAAAATGATGACAAAGTTACAACTCTTCCACATCACAATTTCATCATCAAGTTTATGGCTAGTGGAAGTAAGGTTTCAAATTATAAAAAATAGATTGATCCTTGTAATTTGGATTCTATCTCATTGATTTCTTCATTCATTGAGTTAGACTTTAGATTTTAAATTCACAAGATAAATGGCTCAAGTTTTAGCACAAGTTAGATTATTTGTTCAATTTTATTAAGGATAAGCATTAGGATGATTATGACATTGTGGAGCTATTTGTGGATCTATATTTGATAAATTCATATTTATGGTTGAGCGACACTTGAATCAAAATGACTTAAAAGCATAAGAATGTGTTGAAAGGTTTTAGATTTTATTCTAGAGTGTCAAGTTCAAAAGGAGGAAAAAATGGAATGATGTGATTATTTGTAAAATTTTCTAATGGCCATGGGAAAAAAATGAAGTACAATGAGATCTTGGTTAACTTATAATTTATAATCTAGCAACATCAAGATACTCAATTTCAAACCATAGTAGAAACCTATCAAAACAATGTTCTATATCAATGCAAACCTTATTTCTAAGATAATGGAATGAATTTTGAGAATCCAACTCGATTGAGAGTCTCTAGCTTATGAACTAATGGAAATAGACAACTAGAAAACTAAAATATTTATTGTGATGATTTTCAACACACATTAACGCATGGATTCAATTACATTAGTTAGTGTCTACAACTTTCTTGATATCAAAGAGAAATTGTCATAGGGTTTCTTGAAACAATGATCTTCAACCTTTAGTTTCAACAATTTTAACAATTTTAGATTTTTGTTCTTCATCGGTTTTATTTCTTTCAACATCAATTTTGATTAGATTTATTACTTTTGTAATTGATCATTATATTGAGGGTGAGATAATAAGCTAATTCTAGGGGAGGTTTTGGACTAAGATTTATCTAAGTATTTTTCTACAATAGTAATCAGTTAGCTACCAGTTGATCACTTTTCAACCTCTTGTCGACCACCTATCGATCTCCAGTTGGCTTCAAGTTTACAACCCGGGCTCTGAATTAACCGGACCATCGAATTTAATTAACCATCCAGTTGAACATTCACCCAATCAATCTACCTCGACTAGCCAGTGGATAAGACTGAGTTTCCACTGCAAAGAATATAAAATTCTCAACAATAATTACCATGAACCACGCCTAATTTACAACATGGCATTGATCTTCTTTATCAATTTATCCACATAGAAACACCAACATATCATCATGCACACTATCATGCTAGCTTAGTGCTAAATTACTTGGAATCATCATTGGGATCTTCCCATTGAATAGGTTGGTGTGCCTCTAGCCATGGTAATTAAAGTTGAACTTGTCAATGCCAAGGCCCCTTAACAACTAAAGAAATAACCCTTGGCAATTTTTTATTCCTTGGAAAATGTATCATTTATGGTGTGTGTGTACATAATTATGTTGATTATAAATCATCATGTTATATTGTACATTGTATCACACAATTTTGTAATGGTCTCTTTTGTAATACTAATAATTGTTATAATTATATTCAAGCGGGTGACACAAATGAGTTGTTACATTGTTTGGATCCATGTTATTTATTGTAGCTCATTCTTTCATACTTGAATAAACATATGTTTTAGTCATATATGGGTTATACTATGATTTATATTTTTTAGCTCTATTGTTTGTGAGTTCCTTTACTAATTTGAATTTTTCCATGCATCACACTTAATCCTATACATAACATAACTCTACATTTTCCATCTATATGCTTCAGTGAGATGAAGATGCTTATGCTTTCCTAGTCAGTTTAGCTTGATCAAGTTTTTCTTTGCATGAGATCATTGTCCATTATGACTAGGTAGCATGTATTACTTGGTAGGCTATGGACAATGTGACATAAGTCATAATTATGAAATTGTCCTCATAGTGAAGGGAATGTGCACCTTGAATGATTAATCATGCCTTGGGTATCGATTGTTGGTACTATACCCAATCCATAAATTGATATCTAAGTACAAACAACCCTATTAGATTTGAATATTTCATTCTTTGATAGTTGGCATTATCAAGATTAGTTCCAAATTCTGACAACTTGACCCTTCACCACCACTAAGTAGTTCATTGTTTATCGAGAGAAGTATTTGGTGATTTTTCTAAAGACTTATGTTGGATATTATCTTGTTAGATTGTTTGTAGGTACAATAGATCATGTGAATAATGAATTCTTATCTAGAAATACTTTGAATATCAAAGGCATAAAGTTCATCCCAAATCCCTTGAGTGCCTTTATATAAACTAAATGCCCCCACAAATAGAAAGAGATGATTATGTTGGCTTTATGACACCCAACATAAGTGTTGTGTAGAGAATAATTGAGGAATCTCTCCAAAAGCAATGTGAATAATTATGGACCCAATTTGCATACATGTACAAGATTATAGTGTCCGAAGACTCAACTAGTTCATTCAACCATGGATCATGGTATTTTGATGGATGCAACCCCTTGAAAGTCGATATTGACCACAAAAACTACTTGCTCGGATAAAAAATTGATATCATAGCATTGCATGAATGGTTCAATGCCATGCAACTTTATGTTGATGCACCTTAGTAATACTAAGATAATAAAGCTTGCAACCATGAAAAAGTTATTTACTTCCAAACTTGGGGAAAATATAATAACTAGTAGTGTGAGGAACATGATGATCCCATCAGTACATGGGATGACTTCATGAAGGTGATGAATGGAAACTATTATCATGCATTATACAAAGATGATCAATACATGAAGTTGCAGCAACTACACCAACATTGTGATCAATCAATGGATGGATGTGCATATGAGATCAATACTCTTCTAGCTCATTTTTTCATCAAATAAGACTATATAAATCATACCCTCAAGTACTAGAGCATAATACACTAGTACATCAATCAAAGGATGGAGTTTGTAATCATTCATACACTTGCATATGATATGAATAAGTACAAATCCAAGCAGCACCCCAACTCCTTAGGTGACCAATGCAACTAAGAGTACAATACTCCCAAGAATGACAACAAGGAAAAGAAGAAATAGACTCATCACAATCTAGACAAGACTACTCAATATCATCATTCCTCAACACCTACAAAAGAAGGAAATAAGGGTCAATATGAAGAAAGGAAACAAGAAAGATAAAAGTAAGTGGTGTAACTAACAAAATAATAAAACTATGATAAGGGCAAGAAGACTATGATGTTATGCACCCAAATCTCCTAATTACATTGTTCTCAAAATGCACAAAGGATTATCTCCCTCATTAAGCACAATCGAGCTGGAGTTAGAATGAGAGTAGAAATTCCATATTCAAATGGGGGTTTATTAACAACCTCCCCACTTTATTTTTGATAGCAGGAGTTAGAAAATTTTGATTCCCATGGCCACTATATAATGATAGACTCTCACAACCCAATCTCACCAACATCGATACAACATTAGATGGCTCCAAATCCATAAAGATATCCACATCACCAAGGAGTGCATATTTCAACACACCATATATCCATGGAAACATGAGGTAACATGTGGTCATGTCACACCAATGGATATCTATAATGATGTATTAGTAGGGAAACCCTACCTATAAGAGAAACATGGGATCTATGATCATGACCTTGGAGCATCAACATTGAGTCAATGATGTACAGATTTTTCTATGTTCTTGAGGGAAAGTGAAAAATAAAACTCTCTATGGTTTCAACTTAAGAAAAGTGAAAAATAAATCTCTCTATGGTTTCAACCACATACTTCAATAATTTAGTCAATCAAACACAAAAATGGATTATTTGGAATACACAATTGATTTTTCCATATGAAGCAATCATGACTAAACCAATATCCCATAACACTCTTGATGGAAACTGGGTGAACTTTAAACCCCCTTATCCCTTTCTTAAATATCTTCACTTAACGGGCTTGAATTATCTCTACTTGTCACCACCATCGGGCTCACTTAGCTAGACATCAGGCCACTGGTTCACTGGACCATCGGGGATTAAAACCTATCACCAGCCACTGAGACACCATAACACAATAAAAATGCACCTTTTTAAGGTTACTCTGGTCCAGCTGACAGATTTATCTTGACAGAAAATCAAACATGTCCGCTACTTAACATTATGTTGATCGGTCACTCGGATACCGTGTGAATAAAAACTTCTTTATTTGGATATAAAGTCAGTCTGGTTAAACTCGAAACTTAGTTAAATTAGTGATTCTGCTAATCTCAGCTTGTAAAGAAAGCTTTGGCGTCCTTCTGCTGGATTAATACACCTGATCTAGTCTCTATTTGCTGGAATTTCATCATTTCCTCATCAACCTATGTTATGTGAAGTTCATAGTAACTTCACCTTGATCTCGTTCAATCGAGATCGATGGTTTTGGGAGAGATACTCTTGCATCAACCCCAAAAGTTTATCACACTTCTTGAGGTTCATAATGACAATGTGTAGGAACTTTCATTAGTTCTTAGATAAAATAGCAGTTCTTCCTCTCAATCCCCCACTACTCTTTACTATGTAGGAGGACCCCATAATTGTTGTGATAAAACTATATAGCTTTTTCTCTCCACACTTTGCAATTACTCCATCTACAATGCTTCAACATACTACAACTCAGTTGGTTATGCAGTTATTCATTCTTGATCTTTTTAATATTCTAGGAAAGATTAGCATGGACTTGTCCTTAGACTAGATTGTATGTCAATGCACATAACGTACATTACTATCGCATCAAAGTAGACACTCAACTAGTATATTAAGATTGGATGAGAACCTTACCTCCATGGTGGATTTGTCATTACTAGTTGCGCACCCATCTAGATCTAGGGAACTTAGTGTGACACAACACAACCTTGGTACTCTCCCATTAATAACAACCTATAAGAACATCATTGATATAATTCCTATTGATCATAACATTTATATCCCTAAACAAATCAAACATCCAATTTAAATGTTGAGCTTTTGTAGCATTACAATCCTCCTTTGCTTGAGCAAAGAACAACTTTGTTGGATCCTCCAGTTGATATTTATCCTAAGTTTAATATACCAATTTCTTCTAACCAAGCCATAGATCAAATGACTCAACAAACACACAACATAATTAAATAATTCTTCTATACTATCAAACCAAGTCAGTGTCTTACATAGTCCAAGTATTTCACATTTGAGCAAGAGAGAAAAAAAAAGAATTCCTCAGATGGTGGATAATGCACTAAATTTTTATGCATCAACATCAACCTCCAATTCATATAAGACAATAATTTCAATGCAATGGAGACCATTTATACCTAGGGGAGAGGACTCTTGATCCATGCTTTGACTAACTCTTGATCATGATAGACCTTCATAATATCTAAATGTGATTAGATGGGTACTTGCAACAATATTTGTCACGATTTTTTCAATTCCTCATCATGACCATCTCAACTATGACCCATCTACAATATGTGATTGATCCTTATTCAACAATTCATTCACATGGCATCACCAATAGATCAACATGCAATATACTATCATGCCAACTCAAAATTCCTTGGCATAATCAATGGGATCTCATAGTATGCCAAGGTGATGCGTTCGCAAGCTCCAATGATTAAAGTTCATTGTATTATCACAATTAAGGCCCCTAACAACTAGCACATTTCCAAAAACCCCGAGAGTTGGCTATTCATTTGGATAACATGGAAGTCGTCTCATTATTGGTAGATTTCCACTATACATATGTAATTTTAATCATTTTAAATCATCATGTAAGTGTACACTATAAAACAAAGTTTTGTAGTGATCCCTTTTATGGGATAAATCTCTATCATAGTTGTCATTATAGCTAGAGACACAACAAGTTCAAGTCATAGCTTCAATCCCTACTATTTATCATAGTTCATTCTCTTATACTAGAATATATGTATATTCAAGCCAAATCTAGGTTACGTTGTATTTTATCTCATTTGGTTCTATCATCTCTTTGTTCCTTTACTAATTTGTGTTCTATTATATATCACACTTTATCCCTTAAGTATCATAACTCTACAGTTCCTTTTATACACGTGTGCAACATCAAGACACTTGTGCATTCCTAATTGTTTCCACTTAGTCAAGTTTCTATTTACAGGGATTCATTGTCCATTATAATTCGATATTATGACATGCTTAGTAGATTGTGCACAACATGGCACAAGTCATAGTTTTGACCATTGTATTCATAGTGAAGGGAGTTTTCACCCAAGGTGATAAGTCCCACCTTCGAATTGGATCAAGCCAAGGCATAATGACTTGCAACCTCAACCAATTATAACTAATTGACCTAGCTCTAACTATGTAATTTGCCATACATTTAATGTCATTATGGCAATATTTCATTGGGCATATGTTGATGATATGTTTTGAATCTTATTTATGGCATATTATGTATTGTTACGATCTTTTTCAAGTATGAATGAATAATTTCAAGTATGAATGAATAACACAAAATGGTCAATGTGTTCATTATATGTGTGATGAACAAGTGAATCATTGTTATCTTCTTTTCTTTTTATGAATGTCTTTCCCAATTTACTCATTGGTACATACATTATGAGAATAAACAACTTTATGGTATGCCAATTTTGGTGGTAGTATACCGGTTGTAATGGGTGTAATCTTAAACTAAACTACACAATGTTGACCAAAAAGTCTCAAATAATAAGTTAACAAGTACATTATATGAGATTGATCATAGCTTTGGAGTGCTAAATCAAGTCAAGGAGGGTATGTAAGTTGTTGTAGACATGGGGTGCTACATTATAGAGTAATAATGATATAAGTTGTTGTTCATTGATGTTGATATAAGTGTTTTGATGCAAAAGTAATAAAAGTAATATTGATGTTACATTTACACATAGTTTACTTTGTGAGATTAACATTATTGAATAAATGATGGTATAGAAAGTATCAAACACTTAATTTTCAGGAGTAATGTTTGAATCACCATAACAACATCATTCTAGTTTAAAATTATAATAAATTAGTAAATAAACCAGAATTCATTTTTTTTTTAAATTTTTCTTCAAATAAAAACAAAACTAAAAAAATAATAATAATTTATTTTTTTTAACTACTTACTAACACACACTCCCATCTAAAGACCCTTGAAATTACCTTCACAATGCACATGCAAACATAGTTTTATCGATTTAACCTTCATCCTCTTCCAATGCATCGATTTAACCTTCATCCTCTTCCAATGCACTTTTCTAGAAACCTAAAGGTTGTGGTGTTACCCAATGTAACGGTTGAATAAAACTTAGCATAAGCAGGTTGCTTTATTCTTCAAAAACTATAATCTAAACATTCAACATCGGAAGGTGGCTTTATGTTTTGAAAACTATAGTCAAACGTGATATTATTTGTTTAATTTTACCTTAATTTGGTTAGAAGTTGTTGGATCCATAGATTTAAATACTTATTTATATAATTCAAATACTCCTTATGTATTAATTTAAACAAAGGAAAATTAAGATTTCGCTTAAATTTATATCATAGGATTTCTATGGCAAAATGCCAAAACTTAAAATGTTTAAACAACTTCTTTTATAATTATTCTAAAAAGAGCACAATTTATCTTACTATACACTACAAAGCTATAAAATGGTGTTATTTGAATTTAAATTTACAAGATATAAAATTATAAAATGGTGTTATTTGAATTTGAATTTACAAGGTGTTTGTTAGTTTTCCATGATGCATTTCAAAGCTATAAAATGGTGTTATTTGAATTTGAATTTACAAGATATAAAATGGTGCTATTTGAATTTGAATTTACAAGATGTTTGTTAGTTTTCCATGATGCATCTCAAGGTTCAAATGGGTATGTATATGTATTATGTCAGCATGATGTTGAACCAGTGAAACTGATGGTCTAAATGCACAAACATGGATTTTGTTTTAGTCCATGACACCTCTAGGTGTTCTGACAGTCCAGAAAGACTTCTGACATATGTGTTAGATTGACATGATGCCAAATTTGTCCAATTTGTTTGGAATGTTTTGGCCAGGGATGGACTCCAACCCCGTCCTCTCTTTCCCAAACCCTTTTTTTCAAATTTCTGCACTGGGCAGTGCAAGCTTTTAACAGCTTTATCTTTAGTATATTGGGGCTATTCTTGACCACATGTTTATAGTCCTTATCTAATCTGATTAACCAAATCTGAAAACAAACACTGCACAACCAAAGAATCCAGCATACATTCAATCTTGTTCTTAGTATCTGGATCACATCACAGGTCCCAATATTCTCCAAACATTGGCTATGAATCCACACCAGACCATCATTCTTCACAGGGACAAAAAATCTATCTAGCAACCCACAAATTACTTTGCAGTCTGGGTAGCATAAGCAATGGACTCTGTTGGCTTTCATGTGGTTATATTAATGTTAATGGTTGCAATATCTTGGGCTGCAATGGTGGAATTCAGTCAATGGCATCTTCATCATGCAGCTGCTATGGAACTAAAACAGGCAGCCAGTAAAAGCAGGCTATTGGCCTTCTAGTGCAAATTCATACATGCCACCATGGAATATCAATGCCTCTCTGTATACCCATCTGTTCTACACCTTTATACCCATCTGGTCTACACCTTTGCAGATCTGGATGAGGATACTTTCACTGTGACTGTGGTTCCTGAACATGAACAGATAATGGAAGGGTTCTCTGTAACAGTGCAGGAGATCCACAATGCTGTCAAGACGCTTATTTCAACTGGAGGTGGTGGGTGGAAGCAATTTAACAGTGTATTCAATCATGGTATGCCCAATTCTTATGGATATTGGTATGCCCAATTATGTGTATAATATAAGTATTAATATTTGCACTTGTAGTTAATTTGAGATTTTAATTGGAAACCTTATAATTGTAATTCATAACACACAACTACTATTGGAATTAACTCACCAAACTATATCACAGAAATATATACATAATAATTACAATCTATTTGGTTTTGAAATTTTCAAAGAAGAGTTGGATTTTTCCTAACAATTATTATGCCAGTTTAAATTGGATTTCTTTCGTCGAGTTTGATATACACAAATATTTTTGTACTCCAGAGTCCAAAGGTTGTTTCTGAGAATAATCCATAAAGTAAATTGAAGATGGGAATAGATCGTTTGAACATCAAACACGTTTTTCCTTTCTTTAAATTCCTACAACCCAACAAAAAGGAATGAATAGTTATTAGGGAAATGAAAACCCTGTTTCTGAAATGAAAGAAACCATACAGTGAGAGCACTAGTCGGGAATCGAACCCGGTTATGTTCCTGCAAGGAAAAACAATTAATTATTTGGGAAATAAAAAAAATGTATTTCAGCAAAGACCCCATTAAAAATTGCACTAGCCGGGAATCGAACCCGGGTCTGTACCGTGGCAGGGTACTATTCTACCACTAGACCACTAGTGCTTAGTGATATTATGGGATCTGATTCTGAAGGAGTTTTTATAATCCTTTCAGACTGATTAATCCGAAGTGCTGTAACTTAACCACTGCCAAATCCCAGTGTATTACATCTCATAAGTGCCAAAAACAAACTGTAACGTAGATCTTAAATGATGAATAGCACGAGCAGGTCAAATCTAAAAAGGGCCCAACCGGGTTCGAACCGGTGACCTCTTGATCTGCAGTCAAATGCTCTACCACTGAGCTATAGGCCCAATTGTTGATGAAATTATAATAATTCCTAAAACTAGTACATGATTTAATTATTTAATAATAAATTAATGCATTTATTATTGTAAGGGAAAATCGCCACTCAAGTTGTGGGTTTTATGGATAAAATAATAGGACTGAGGCATTTTGTCAATTTGGATGAAGTAAATGTTCTCAGTGCATCAAACATAATTAGTATAGTCGTAGTTTGAATGTTTTAATTTTTTTATTTTTGATATTTTTCGATTATATTTGTTTGAAATTTAATTGGATTTGTATATTTAAGTGGTTAATTTTGTATAATTCAAGTGTTTTATGGGTTTTTCAATATGTTGAATTCATTTCTGCATTCAAAAATACAATTTAAATAACAAAAAAATGTGATTTCATGCAAATTCATGTCGTTAGATTTTGGTGAAAATGACCAAAATGTAGAACAGTTAGACAACGCCATTAATATATTTTTGAAGTGGCGAAAAAAAATATTAAATTAAATTTAAATGCTTACATGGTTTAAGGTTTAAAGATGGGAAGTGTAATTTTTAGATGGACTACATTGTCACAAAAAAGAGACGAAATGTTATTACATTGTTTAAAGATAAGAAGTATGTTTTTTTGGTTGTTTGACTTAGGCGTGACATTAAAAATAGATTATTATTGTCACGAGAAAAAAATCATAATGTTATTATTAGACAAGGAAAATAACATGTAGTAAGTCTTCATAGTAATGGACAACATGGATTGACGACAAAAGAATTTGAAAAAACCATACCCATACATGAATAACAAGGGAACATGTTCCCAAGGAAAAAGACAAACTACTTATAGACTCACCAATATATTACTTAGGGTTTATTCCCACACTTAGAATATATTACTTAGGGTTTATTACCACAATTAGAGCAACTTATTAGTGGCATGTTATTATACAAGTGTATACTAAATATTTCAGTGATCCTATACATTTTCCAATTTTGGAAAAAGTTGATTTTAGAATAAGATATATAAATCAATATTAAGTTCAATGAACCAAAAGGTATATAAATGTTGGAGTATTTATAATAGGCATTTAGTGTGTAAATGTTTCAAATCCATAACGAGATTCATCTTCAGGACAAAGAATCATCATAAATGATAATGGATTTGATAAATAAATAATAAAGATGCATGATGGTATTATTAAATACAAATGTTAACTGAATTTAAATAAATTTTGTTGTGTATATACACAGATTAATAAGTATAGCTTGAAAATACAATCTACATGTTGTCCTACTTTGTAAGATTGTTTTGCAAGGTTTGATGACACAATTTTCTAGAGCTTTTGCAACAATAAATTCTGGCAAATTTTGTGAGATTGTCGAAATATGTTTCTTGCAACCATAAATCCAAATTGTAAAAAAAATTAATATTCATACCTTGCCATAGGAAAATAGAAACTCTACTTTCATGTTTGAATGGTCGTAGATAGAAAATACACCATCCAACCCTAAACATGTTTCTCTTCACCCGAGTTTAATAATAACAACAAAACATGAAAAAGTGCATTGATATTTTTTTCTATTTTTTTTTGGTAAATTGTCAATAAGCAATCCAATGTCAGAGTTTCATGGGATATTGTGGGGTTACATAAAATGCTTGAACACAACACATTAAACGCATCATTGATGAATGCTAAAGCCGAGATTGGCAGCCTTATTGTAAATGACATCCCAACAACTACCGTAGGGTACTTTGTGGGAGCGTGTATTAGATGATTTATCACTATACAGGTGACTTAGACCAAAGCAATTTCGACTGAAAGAAAAGGAAATTGACAAAGAATGTCCAATTGAACACAATATTGGCTAAAAAAATGAAAAATAAGATTCAATGACCATACCTCGCCAATTTGAAACAAGACTAGGTTGATGTCAAAATATTTAAACTTGGAAATGTTGAACTATGCAATGAAACATGACACAAGATTGGTG
Source organism: Picea engelmannii (assembly GCA_009831015.1). Lineage (NCBI taxonomy): Eukaryota > Viridiplantae > Streptophyta > Pinopsida > Pinales > Pinaceae > Picea > Picea engelmannii. The sequence goes on from ML800541.1 coordinate 13,184, forward strand.
GAAAGGGCTTAGCCATTTCAACAATATATCCATCCAATGATTTATCAATATATAGTACATGGGTGTAATCACCTCATGAACTGAAGAGTGTCAATACATTGACTACTCATCAATAGAGAAGGATGTCACCTTATCAAAGACAAATATTACAACTCATAAAAGAGATGATCTCGAACTTTGTGATTGCCTAGGGACTCACAAGTTAACAAGAAATGAATTGATTGATCCACAATATCCTTCCACTTTCATGAAGCTATTATTATGTCAATGATGATTGTAATTGAAAATTAGAAAGATCTCATTTGACCATAAATCAAACCCTGGTTAAGTTATCTTGGACCACAAGCCTAGCAATAACATATTGGATGTGATGGTGAAAAATCTTTGTTTAAGCAACCTTTGACCTTTCTTTTTTTTGGAGTTCCATCAAATTGATTGCATGGTTACTCACCACACACAGTTGGCTCCCTGTGTCGATTTTTTTTGGGGTGTTAATAGAAACTTCTGAGACAGATGGAATTTCAAGAAATAAAACCAGGGAAAAGCCAAAATTCATGAAACTTCAGCATAGATTATTTAAAACTCCCTAGCATATGGAATTACAGTGGATGAAAAAGAAAAAGAAAAAGAAAAAGGACAAAATTTGTTAAATTTCAGTATAGATTTATTCAATTTCCCCAACTGACATAATTTCAAGGGATAATATAAGGAAAACACCAAAAAAATGTGAAATTTGAGCAGTTATTCTTTCGATTTCCTCTTATGACAATTTGATTACCTTCTTTAGGGTATTTATTTAAGCGGCCTTGCACCTGGAGTTATGCGAATTCGATCCCATAACTACTCACCCGGAGTTGGTACCCTGTGGCATTTTTTTTTTGTGGAGATTAATAGAAACTTCCGTGACAGACCATACTTCAGGGGATAAAAGAATGGAAAAGCCAAAATTCGTGAAACTTCAGCATGTATTATTAAAAACTCACCAGCATATAGAATTCCATGGGATACCAGAAGAAAAAAAGAAAGAATTCATGAAATTTCAGTAGATATTTGTTCAAATAAAAGGAAAATGCGAGAAATCATGAACCTTCAATTCACAGTTTTGGGCAATAAAACAAGGCAAAATCGAAAAATTGCATGATCTTCTAACTCGGCTAGAAGGCCAAGCTTCCAATCGTTGACTATGTTGATACTTGAACTTCCAAAGCATTCATTCTCAATGAACATCTAGAGTAATATGAATTTGATCGATCAACCTACTTGTTTCTTCTCTACCTAGGCAATTGTATTTTAATATAGAAAGGGGTGTTGTGTGGTGCATTTAAGTTGTAATTAAGCATGGAAAATGAGAAAGGAAAACTTGCTACATGGAACTCGAGAGGTTGCCATAAGTGACAAAGAGGTGTTCTTTACTAGACTCGTATGACTTATATAAAAGATATGATAATTAAGAGGGGAGGGGCCAGGGTTTCAGAGCATGTGGTATGTGGTTTTTCATAACTAATAGAAATCAAATTGTTTGGTGGAGTCATGGTTCGATTTAGAGAATGGATTTGGAACTCACATGCCATTACCTTTTTTGGAGTTTCATGCAGTCCCTGAACCACATAAAATCATCGTTCTTCACACTTCTTTTTAAGATCAAGAGAAAATAGTGGTAGATTTTCAATATTCTAGCCTAATGAGGATGTATGGGTTCAAGCTCAAGACCTATGGTTGGATCTTGATGATCATTCCATGAATTTATTGTAAGTTTTCTAGAATGTTGCTTTGATTCACAATTCTACACCAAAGGTTTTTGGACACAATTCTATGATAACCTTCTTGTACCAATAAGAATTGACTATATGTACTCTATGATAAGTTTTTGGTTAGGCTTGGTGTTACAGACAAATCTTACTAATGGGATAACAAGATCTCTCTAGGATCTTCCTACTGATCCTAGACAGACAGAGGGTTTAGACTCCTATGATTTTCCTTAACACAAGTAAACAAATTCATAACTATGCTAGGAAATGGTAGAATATCATATCTTGTTTCAGAAGGTTGTCCTCGTATGTCCTGGTTGCTACACTCCTGAAGTTCTAGCTCCAGCTCCTATAACCTTCTTCCTACACACAAGAGATAAAACAAAACCACTCTACTTCTCTTCCTAGTGTTAGAATACTAAATCTAGTTGGTATTTATTATGATGAAACAAATCAGATTTGAACATTTGCAAATGCAATACAAATATTTGGAGGGGAAAGTGATTCAGATTATTTTGAGAAATAAATGAAGGTGGAAATATAATAATTAAATACACAGATATATTACCAGAAACACAGAGATACAATAATGCACAATTTTTGTTAAGGAAAAAAATGTACAGAAACTGTAAAATTACAGAGTGAATGAACTCACTAGAATGGTGGCAGCTTATCTCTAAGAAGAGACGTGATGGCTACGCTCATTCACAAGAAGATGATGTTTACAATGAGGCTCTAAAGGCCTTTTTACCATAAAGAAAATCTAAAGCCCTACCCCCGAAAGATGAAATGCCAAAAGGTTTGTGGGCCCCAATGGGGGTAGTTGATACATCAACTTCCCGAGGACGTAACTTTTGCATACGATCTTCATTTGGGGCATTCTATACCTCGTCAAAAAGGTCTAGTCGAGGAGTACATATTCCGTTTGGCCTAGTGTTTTCCTCCAATAAGGGGAAAGGAGCTATGGAGCCCAAAAAAACGTCATTTAGGGCCTCAAAATGACCCCAGAAGTTTAGGACCCGAAAAACTGTAGAAAATTGCCAAGGTTGAAACCCCTGTTTTGAGCTAGTGGAATAAGTGGGTGGCCACTGATTTCCACCTAGATCATTCTTCCCCCCTTAGGAAGCAATGGTCCCCATTGCATCAAGTTCCCATGGAAGATGGGGAAACTTTTGCTAAACTTGAACCTTGGTGAACTGCTTGCCTTGTTTAAGAAGTTGTCTTGCTTAGCTTGTTGAAGCTTGTTATGAACTTGTCGTTGGAGGGGTTGGATCCATTCAACTGATCTAGTTGCATGATCTTCCCGAGTGTGGGAGGACTCTATCGGTGAATATGTGATATGAGGAGTATGAGGGGCTCTGTTGTAACTTTGCTGGATTAGGCAGTGTGGAGGCACCCTCGTAGGTGATGCAACAATATTTGTGTGCTCTTCTACAATCTACTTCTGCTAGATAGAAAGGTATTGTGCCAAGGCTGCAGTGGTTGTAGTGTCCTTCTGTTCACCTTCTTCCCAGATTGTGAAGAGGCTAAACTTTACGGTATGAGATATTACTTTGCAACAATGTTTTTTCGGGACAGTAGTTGGGACTACCTCTGGTATCCTGTAGAGCTGACCCTCCAAAGTAACAATGGCGCTACAGGGTCGAGAATCACAAACAACATAATGCTTCCACATATATGGTTGGCCTAACAAAACATCACAGACTTCCAGTGGGTCAACATCACACAATACCTCATCCTTGAAGGGCTTGATGTCGTAGGACATACAACATTGTTGGCTGACACAAAGATCTCGACCCTGGTGAAGCCACCCAATGTTGTATGGTTGTGGTTGTGGTGTTATTAGTAAATCCAACTGCTTGACGACCTCTACTGAGATTAGGTTCTTCTAGCTTCCGCTATAACAAATAAAATGAAGTGGGTTCCCCTTCACCCACATATGTGAATGGAAAAGGCACTCCCCCTCCTCAGGATCCTCTAGTTCTTCTGGTTGGATTGTTGTGGTCGTGACAATAGCAGTGGGTTCTGAATCAATCATCTATCTCCTTTTATTCTTGTCTGAATCAGAGTCTGATTCAGGGCTTGGCTCTGTTTCTTAGAGCTCGACTACCAATGACTATTTCGAGCGACATTCACCAGTGTTGTGCCAAGGGATTTTGTGGAAGTCAAACCACTTCCCAATGTCCTTCTTTGTCTTCTCGTTGCTCTTCTTTTCCTGTGGCTTGGACTAATTGTCTTGAGGTTGGTTATTATGTGAATTAGGGATGCCTTTACCATGCTTTGGTTGTTGCGGATTTGTAGACCCAAATTCCCGCTTGTTTTTGCTGCTTAAATTTATTCTCGATTTTGACAGCATATCGATAAGTGGCTCCCAGTGATAAGATGTCCAAAAACTCCATTTCAGTTTGGTTGTACCTGTGTAGAACCCCGCAATATTTTAGAGCCAAATGTCGCTCGGAGTCTTTGATACCAAGCTTAGTGTGCAATGTATGTAAGGTATTTATGAACTCATGCATTGTTTGGCCCCTCTCTTGATGCAACATGGTCCATCTCATGTACTGGTCATCATATTTTCCCATAGGGTAATATTTCTCCTTGACCACATCCATAAAAAAACCCAAGTGGGCTCGGCCCCAAATATTCCAGACTCCTCTGTAGAATTTTGTTCCCAGTAAGTTTCCCAAAAATGTTTGACATGGGGAGAGCCTTAAGAAGTGCAAAGGTGATCTTTTCTCTGTCGGAAAAATTGTGGATAGAGAAATAACCTTCTAGCATCTTTAACCACTTTTCCAAAGCATTCGCTTCAATTTGACCTTCAAATACGGGAATATCAAAAGTAACATGTACCTTGAATGGGGCAGCGTCTCCAAAGAGGTTGCTTGATGAAGATGCGCCTACTATTGTCGGCAATCGTTGAAGGATTTGGGAAAATTTATCCAACATCTCATTCCTCTGTTGCGCGAGGGATTCCATGAACAACAACTTGATGGGATATTCTTCTCCCTCAAGAGAAACTAGCTCAAGACCCAACTCTCTATACCTTGACCTCATCGGGGACATGCACTAAGAAACGACAAGGAGTAGCATGCTCTTATACCATTGATCTGGATTATTTTGAGACGAAATAAAGGCGGAAATATAATAAGTAAATACACATATATATTTCCATAAACACAAAGATACAATAATGCACAATTTTTATTAATGAAAGAAATGTATAGAAACTGTAAAATTACATAGTGAATGAACTCGCTAGAATGGTGGCATATTGTCTTTGAGAAGAGATGTAATGGCTACGCTCATTTGCAAGAAGATGATTTTTACAATGAGGCTCTAAAGATATTTTTAACATAAAGAAAATCCAAAACCCTAACCCCAGAAGATGAAACGCCAAAAGGTTTGTGGGCCCCGATGGGGGTAGTTGATATGTCAACTTCCTGAGGGCGTAACTTTTGCATACGATCTCTGTTTGGGGAATTCTATACCTCGTCGGAAAGGTCTAGCCGAGGAATACATATTTCATTCAACCTAGCATTTTCCTATAAGTATGCTAGGAGTTGTCGATCCCAAAAAACGTCATTTAGGGCCTCAAAACGATCTCGGAAGTTCAAGACCCGAAAACCCATAGAAAAACTACCAAGGTGGAAACCCCTGTTTTGAGCCAGTGGAATAGGTGGATGGCCACTGATGTCCTCCTGGATCAGAAAGCCAGTGATCTATTAATAAATGTATGAGAAAAACATCAAGACAAATGTACCTCAAGGTGTTGATGCATTCTTCCTTTCCCCTTGCTCCTTACTCCTCCTCAACTATCAACCAAGTTAGGCAACCTGACTACAACTGATATGGGATGGAAGAGTACCTTTGAATTTTGGCAGCATATCTTTGTGAATGATTCTTCCCCCTCTTTCTCAAGATTGGCCTTCTTTATATAGATTATTGGAAGAGGCTTGGGAGAGCTTCTAGATCTTCTATAAACCAATGGGGGCTCGATTGTTGTGAGTTCCAAGGCTCATGCCACAAAGAACCAACTCATCCATTGATTACCTCCTCGAAAAACTTCAAATCTAGAAGGTTAAATGGGTGGTCTCCCGTACATTGTTGACTACTGACGGGTCATGAGTTGTCAATGGTATGACTAGCGACTTGTCGCTCTTTGGTGGTAAAATGACAAGCGACCTCCCTCAAAAGTTCACTAAATCCTGAGCAAAAGAGTGTGTCTCAACTTTCATCTTTTGTATGTCCTTACTGACATTGTAGGGTGGAAATTAAGGATATAACACTTAGTTTGCTCTATTGATTGATCCAATTTGTGGCTTTCAATAAGTGTCCCTCTTAGGTTTTCAATCCAGTGATTGATAGCAATGCTATATTGGCATTTACTTGTACACTTCTCTACTAGCACACCATTAAAATGTTTTAACCATAAGATTTTCTCTTTACTTTCATTTGCTTTATATATTTATATATATTGAAATATTATTTTCATTATTAATTTTTTTTAAATGCCACATGTTAACTCCATATTAAGTTCCTAAGAAATTACACATCTCCCCCATAGTGGGATGTAGAAAGCACCTATAGATGAAATACAATTTTTTTTACTTTCAATTACGTTATACATACTTACATACTTACATATAAAGTTTATATAAAAATATTTTACTTAAGTGAATATTAAAATATTTTATTTATGGTTGACATTGAAATATATTTTTTGTTATTAACATTTTTTTAATGTCATATATAAACTATATGTTAAGCATGGAAGAAATTACCTATCTTCCTCATATTATATTGTAAAAAAACTCCTTTACCACAATAATACATAATTTAAAAATGTTCAATGAATACGATGAATCATTGTAATTAAGATTATAAAGAGGTCCTTATTATGTGGACGGAGGGGTTTGATCTATATAATCTAATTAGTATTATAGTGTGTATTTTGATGTTGACTTACGTTGATCATAATTCTTTAGTTAAAATCATGTAAAGTTGTAATAATAAATAACTTATGAAAATAATTGTGTCCTATCATGTTTGAGAGCAATATTGATATAAATTATTAATATCGATTAGTAAATAGAAGATTTGATGAAAATCTATTTTATTTTTTATTTTTTATATATATAATTTCTATTGAAAGTGACTATTTCCTCATAAAGAACCAGAGCATTTAAACCTTTCCTAAATGAGATGATTTATTATCATCTTTAATAGTATATTTGACCCTAAATTTGAAATGCACATCTCTTCAAAAACTTACTTTTGGAAAAAAAATGATTTGAGGATAATAGCTTAGGTACCCTTAGCCAATATGTCTTTTTGGAATAAATGCATCCTCTAGACATTGTATGGTTCATTCCAGTTAATTATTACCTTTGTATTGCCTTAGGATTTCAACAAATTCATTGAATTATTAACTCTGTATTGTCTTAGGATTTCAACAAATTCATTGAAGTAAGTAAGTTATCTATTTTTATTCATTTAATTCCCCATGTATTCATAAATGCACCCATTAGACATTATATGGTTCATTCCAGTTAATTATTGCCTCTGATTTCAACAGATTCATTGAAGTAAGTAATTTATCTATTTGTATCCATTTTATTCCGTGTGTTTTACACCTTTTAGATGTTAAATTGCAATTTGCAACTTTTTATATTTATTTGTATGTTTTTCCCTTTGATGTCAAATCAATCTTGCTTAGCCTAGTATGAATTTAGACCGGGCCATCAAAATTATATCCATTTAATTCCCCATGTGTGTTACACCTTTTACCTTTTAGCTGTTAAATTACAATTTGCAACTTTTTATATTTATTTGTATGTTTTTCACTTTGAAGTCAAATCAATCTTGCTTAGCCTAGGAATTTAGACCGGGCCATCAAAATTATATTGTAATATTTTTATTTGGACGTTTATAAAAACTTTGAATTATTATTCATTTTCATTCTCTAACTTAAAATGCAAAGAGACTCTAAATAGTCCTGTCATTGTCTTACTCAACAATTTCATGACGCTTTCCTCAAGATACATAAAAGAGACTCTAAATAGTCCTCTCATTGTCTTACTCAACAATTTCATGACGCTTTCCTCAAGATACATAAGTATATAGAAGTATTGGATATTTTCTTGTTTCTTTATATTATAGAAGAATTATAAGTACGTTTTTTTGGTTTGTATATGAAAAAAAAAAATTGCAGTAGAAAGTCTTAGATTTAACAACAAATAACTAAAGTAACTTTCAGATATGTAATCTTAAAATTGTTGGGAAATATACATTTAAATTACAGTAAACACATTAAAGGGAACTAGAATAGCCACACAAGAAATAATACATAGTTTATTTTAGAAATCCCATTCTTTTGGGGAAAACCCGACGATGCTAGAGACCTCTTTTATTATTCAACTAATGGTTTATGAATACATTACAATAGTTAAGTTTGAGATAACTCCTTAGCTAAGAGCTTCTTCTGGCACCTCCCAAAAGCAATCTACTTCACTACTCAACCTTCTCATCATTCTTGAGATAAACTAGTTTGCTAGGTGGTCGTACCACCTATACGACACTGTATGACTCCTCGTCTTGCTTGTTGGGAGGTCGTACTCAATGTACGACACTGTACAACTCCTCATCTTGCTTGTTGGGCGTTCGTACCCCATGTACGACACCGTGTGACCCCTTCTTCTGCTCGGTTTCTCCTCGGATCTCCTCCCTTTTGGGTGTACTCCTCACGGTATACCACAACTAGACTAAGATACACCAGTTCGACCCTCACTCGACCTCCCTGACTCATCCATACAATTTACTTGTGGTGATGAAACTTTCCTTGTGGGAGCGTAAGGGGCTCGATCTCCTTGGTTGAGTGTTTGTATTCCTTTTTCTGTAGCTAAATTTCACTTGGATCTACTGACTTGGACCCTAGCTCGACCCTCCTTGACTGGTTCAACGTAACCTTCCCTTGATCTCACTTGAAACTCCCACTATATCTCAGGTGGTAGTGTTCTTTAGAGAGATTGAGAAATGAGGCTCTCTTGGTCTTTTATAAACCTTAGCCTTTCTCTCATTTAATCATGGCCCTTAGATCTTCTCCTCAATATCCAGATCTGATGGTGGGGACTTAATCAATCGTTGAGATAAATTAAGTCAAGATCAACGATTGTAACTTAATCTCACATTGACTTAAGTCATCTCCCACCACTACTAAATAGTCTAGACATATAATGACCCCTTTCACATTTCTAGACACCCCCAATGTGAAGGTACTTGCCCGAGCCACACTTTCTAACACTCCCTCTTAGCGAGGGAGGTACTAGCACTTGAGCTTCCTCCTCCATGATCTACATCTTTGTCGATATCTCCCTCTAAATCTGAGAGACGTGCTCCCTCTGAATATGTATACTCGACTTCCCATGTATTGTAGCTACTTCTACCTACTACACTGAAGTCATCTGAGTATCACCACTCATCCAGTTGGGACCACTCCCACCATGTAGGTTTTCTAAGGAGAGCCTCCTGCTCTCTCAGGAATGATCCAATTGATTCTCTGCTCCTCCTGGAGATGTAGATGGGTTTCCCCCACAGTATGTACAGACAATCCTCATCGATTCCTATCATCATAGGTGGTCCTAGAACATGACCTCTCATAGAGAAAATATGCACACCACAACCAAGAAAGCTAAAATTGTAGCCTTGATACTCCAAAGCTGAGATTGAGAGTACACTATCTCTCATACTTGGTACATAAAGTACCCTAGCACCCTTAGAGTCCTTTCTGACTCTATCTGGAGTGACATCGTCCCTTCTCCTTGAACTACCACCATGTTGGAGTGCACACCACATCTTATATAGACCATGTTTTGAGCTAAGAACTCTTGGAATGCATCTCTCTCCCCGGTCATGTGACAGGTGGCACCACTATCTAGGTATCACCCCTCTCTAGATCTGTCCTCTGAATCGAGAAAGAGAGTGTACTCCTCTCTGAACATCCTAGAGAACTGATGAGTTGTAGCAGCCAAATGTTGCTCCTCCTCCTCTTCTCCCTAGTCCTCCTCTTCTGCTGAAGAAACTACATGTTTCTTCTTTCCCTTTGTCCCTTTTCCCCTCTTGGCTTGAGGACATTGGCTGGCATAGTGTCCAAGATCACCACATACATAGCACTTTATGTGAGAGAGATCCTTCTTTGGCTTGTTGATACCTGTAGCTCCTCTTGGAATTGAGGCCTTCTTGCCTTTCGTCCCCTTCTTGGAGGTGAGGACGAGATTCTCCTCATCCTCATATTCATCCATTTCCTTTCCTTTGCGTATCTCTTCTTAGCAGCAATCATCCCATAAACTGTCCCAACTTGGCAGGTTTTCTCTAGCCATTATCTCGGTAATGAAAGGTTCCCATTCCTTTGGGAAACCCTTCAATGATTATCCGACTATCTCAGTTGGACAGAGATTGAATCCTACTTCTATGAGCTCATCTATCATCTAATTAACCTTGGCGAGGTAGGTTGCTACACCCTCACCCTTGGACATCCTCGTATGTTGAAGCCTTTCCTTGAGAGCCATGATTATGCTCTCATGCTTTGCTTCGAACATGCTCTCGAGGATAGTCCACATCTCATAAGTCATATTCTTCTCACCAATGTGGTGGATGAGATGATCCTTTACCCCGTCCAGTAGGATTCTTTGGGCCTTGATCTCCAAGGCATCATGAATATCCTTATATTTCAGATCTGTGGGTATTGTGGTTGCCTTCTCTACAATACTCCATACCTTGTTGTCCTGAAGTGCATTCCTCATGCAATACTTCCACTGCACAAAGTTGGAAGCTCCATCAAGCCTATCTTCATATTTTACGCCTTAAGCCATCTTGCTTCACTATGTTTCCTTGTAATCCTCCTTGAAGCAATTGGGCCCTTAGATCGACCCTCCTTGATTGTACGACCTGCTAGACCTTCTCACTCAGAATCTATCTCACTCAAACAACTCCCTCTCAAGTTGCACAAATCATCCCCCTCTTCACAAATCCTCTTTCCTTCAGCTTGGCCAGGCCATACATTGTATGACACTCTCCCATAAATCTGATCCTCGACCAAACTGTTGAAATGAAGGGTTGATTTAATTGATTTATTCTTCCTTGCATTGGAGCACAACTTCTAACAATGCTTGTGGGCTGTTAGAGACTCTGCTATGATACCATGAAGAAAAAGCTTGCAACATAAAGTATTAGATTTAACAACAAACAACTAAAGTAACCTTCATATTTGTACTCTTAAAATTTCTAGGAAACACACATTTAAGCTACAATAAACACATCAAAGGGAACTAGAACATCCACACAAGAAATAACACATAGTTTACTCTGGAAACCCCACTCCTATGGGGAAAACCCGATGATGCTAGAGACCTCTTTTATTATTCATCTATTGGTTCATGAATACATTACAATGGTTAAGTCTGAGATAACTCCTCAGTTAAGAACTTCTTCTGGCACCTCCTAGAAGAAATATACTTCACTACTCAACCTTCTCATCACTCTTGAGATAAATTGGTTTGTTGGGCGGCCGTGCCACCTGTACTACACTATACGACTCCTCATCCCACTTGTTGGGTAGTCGTACCACCTGTACGACACCGTACAGCCCCTTCTCCTGCTCGATTTCTCCTTATACCTCCTCCCTTTAGGGTGTACTCCTCACGGTATACCACAAACAAACTAAGGTACACCAGTTCGACCCTCACTTGACCTCCCTGACTCGTCCGTACAGTTCGTACGATTTACTTGTGGTAATGCAACTTGCTTGGTGGGAGAGTAAGGGGTTCAATATCCTTGGCTAAGTGTTTATATTCCTTTTTTTGTAGCTGAATTTCACTTAGATCTACTGACTTGGACCCTAGCTCGTCCCTCCTTGACTAGTTCGACATAACTTGCCCTTGATCTCACTTGAAACTCCCACTATATCTCAAGTGGTAGTGTTCTCTAAAGAGATTGAGAAATGAGGTTCTCTTGGTCTTTTACAAACCCTGTCCTTTCTCTCATTTAATCCTGGCCCTTAGATCTTCTCCTCAAGATCTAGATCTGACGATGGGGACTTAATCAATCATTGAGATAACTTAATTCAAGATCAACGATTGTGACTTAATCTCACATTGACTTAAGTCATCTCCCACCACTACTAAATAGTCTAGACATATGATGGCACCTTTCACATTGCTAGACACCCCCAATGTGAAGGTACTTGCCCGAGCCAGATTTTCTAACAGTATAAAAGTTCATGGAACTAGACAAAACATTAAAAAGATTAGTTATTTGAGAGACTTTTGCAAGAGGAGGTGGTGCATTATAATTTTTTTTTCCAAAAAGTGGGCACCTCTTTTTCTCTTGGGCTTATTAAGGTGAACTTTTCAAGACTTAAAAAAGGCCACTTCTTTGCATTGTTATTGAACCTTATGGGATCATCTCATAGTGCACATTTGGTTGTAAGTGTTGCATGTGGGCCCTTTCTCTTTGATTATAACAACATCAAAATGGAGAGAATGGTAAATGAATATATTGATGATGTTATTATTCATGGTCCACTATGATGTTTTCCATTTATTATTACAGATGATTCACATATAGATGATTCTTATTTTTTTCACTAGATCTTTCTCATTCACATTGTAATGATGTTGATCCATTATGGATGCATTAAATTGACAACTCCTTTCTTAGGCACAACTTGTGCCATTATTTGTACCTTCAATAGACCAACATGTTTTAGTGGATCTTTCTTTTCCACATTATGATTTAATTAGTCGCTTATGTATGCATTACACTCAACAAATCCATTTGCAAGGATAACTTGTGTCAAACTTTATACCTTCAACATACCTACATTTTTAACCAGATCTTTCTCTTTAACATTATTATGTTGGTTCATTCTAAATGCAATATGTTTGACATCTCCATTCCTAGGGACAACTTGTGCCTATTTGTACTTTTCATAGGCCACCTTCACCATCTTGTGGAATCATATTGGTGTGAGAGATATGGCTTTCAAGGAGGATAATGTGTAATGTCTTTTCTATGTGGCCCATGCTCAACATTAAGGGGGGTTGTGAATCTTATGATGTAATTACTCATGCCTAAGGCCCCTTTTTTAGATTAAAGAGGGATGTTGAAAATAAGGGTGTAATCTTCATTTTCAACCATGGTTGACCTTAAAATGAGTCAGGTATTTATACATCTACTCTCCTTTTCATTTTGGCCATGACCGACTTTATATTGAGTTGAGTATCTATACACCCACTCTCCTTTGTATTTTGGCTATGAACAACCTTATATTGAATTGGGTATCTATACACCCATTCTCATTTGTATTTTGGTCAATGAACAATCTTATATTGAGTTCATCCACTCTCTGCTTTTTCTACGTAAACAACCTTATATTGAATTGGATATTTACACACCCACTCTCATTTGTGTTTTGGCCTTGAAAGACCTTAGATTGAGTTGGGTATTTATATACCCATTCTCATTTTGGGCCACTACTGGCCTTATATTAAGTTGTTTATTTATACACCCACTCTCATTTGTATTCATAGTTTTTCTCCATTGCCATTGTTTAACTTAAGGGGTGATGTTGGAAATAGTGTAAGTTTCACTTTCAACCATGATCAGCCCTATATTGTATCATTTATTATATTCAAGTTTATCTCAAAACCGATCTTGAAGAGATAAATTCATAGCTTGTCTTAAAGAAAGCACCCTACCTCTTGAGTTGGGGTTTTATACACCACTCTTATTAGTTCCTACCAAAAGCCCGGGACTATAGCAATGAGTTGGTTCATTGAATGACTATTAATTTGCTAGTTGACCAAAACAAAATCTTGCTTTTTATAATCTAACCATACAAATTAAATTATGTTATTATTTTTAAATACTTAAATTGATTTATATCTCATATCATTGGTTGGTGATTTGAAGGTATTATTGCACAGGCGACGAAAGCATTATTAGTCCCTGCCGGAAGGCCAGGGGCAAGGACTATAGCGATGAGTTCATCGCTGACTTGATATTAGTTTAGGGTTGACTTTAAAAATTTCCAGAAATTATAATGTTTAACTTAGGAAGTTTGTATTCATATGTTTTAAAATAATATATATATATATATATATATATATATATATATATATATATATATATATATATATATATATATTTGTTACA
>ML800541.1:44825-68643 GCA_009831015.1 Picea engelmannii
ACTTGCAAGGTATGACCACCATAAGATACATTACGGATCCATAATTGTATTAACAAAAAGTTATAGCCACCAAAGATACAATGTGGATCTATACTTCCATGACATGAACTAATCGTAGCCATGAAAAATACACAGTGGATCTAGGAGATGACAAGACACAACCACAGACCAATACAAAGTGGATCTATGTGACAGTATATGTGTCAATATTCAAGAGAAACTTCGTCACAACCTGGGAAAAGTACATATCAGAGTGATCACTCAACCCATGGTCTTCTTACTGATCTCGATGGAGTACGATTCTAACCATGTTAGTAGATGTCCTGATGTCAAACATGGTAGAAACCACTTGATTACCGGTCAATGATGTAAACCATTAACAAGTGCGATGGAAATCACCATTGATGTCAATGATTCCCAAGGTACCCTAGTACATTCCAGTGAATGTGAATAGATGAGTTGAAGTTGAACATCTGTGGAATCATCCGATCAGAGGTCAATGATGTAAACCCAATGTCGGAAGCGAGGAGGCATGTAGGTCCCAAGGTACTAACTAGTTTCTAAGTCTAATTCTCGGATAACGTATTGAATTCGACAAGAATAGACTCGTCGAAGGAGGGCCTTGATGTATCCCCCATCAATGACACAAAACTGACACAAAGATGTAAATTGGTGGATCAAATGAACATGGACTGACATGGGTATTGAAACAAGAAATTTGTGATGGTTGACTCTCGAGGAAGATACTTCCCTTGAACACTGAGGTACAACAACAAAAACACAACATGGACCAAAACATGATAATGCAGTGGATACTGTGACTTTCGTTGGGTGACCCAAAGGAGTAAAGAAACTCAGAATATTGGTTCAATGTAGAGGTTCAGTGGATTAAAATGTATGCAAAGACAAAGTGTCGTGTTCAAGGGCGACCGTAAGAGTGACCTGTGATGTTTTCAAAAACTACTTGGCTTGCTTCCTTCAAAATTTCCCCCCATCCAGATAGACGAGTACCTCTTTTTAATTTAATGAGCTTGAGGAGGGTAACACATGCTCGATATAACTCACCTTCGGTAAGCCCCTCTTCCTTTGTTTAATGAATTGGAAGAAGTAAGGGTTTGGTCCCATGTGGGCCCTTCAATGTATATTTTTTAACGAATCTAGAGAAGGTAAACTCGATGATTTTTCATGTTTAGAGAGTCTGAAAAGAACTTAAAGACGACTCTAGGGTTGTCCTTTTTCGTAATGTTAGTCTCGCGAGGCTGAAAAAGAGATAAATTATCACTCGAAAGATGACCTTTCAAACCTTTTAACAAGTGTGAAAGGAAGCAAGATCACTCAACAATCTTTCATGTTTAGAGAGTCTAAAAAGAGCTTAAAGGAGACTCCAGGGTGTTCCTTTTTTGTATAACCTTTACGAGTCCAAAAACATGATAAAAGTATACTCGGTTGCATTCTCATGTATTTACGAGCATGAGAAAGAACAAGGACTAAGCTCGGTATTGGTTTCATTTTTACACAAGCTTGAAACAAAATTAAACTATGCTTGGAAATTCCCAACGTAAATTCCAAAGGTTGGGATACCCATGGATGGTTGGTACTCTGCCCCTAGCTGAAAAAGATAGTGGCATAAATCCAGAATTATAATCAAAGGCTGGAGACATGCCCCACCAATCTTCAATTCATTCACTGACTTTGAGGTTGTCACAAATTTCTCTACTAGATGGAGAAAAAAGGATAAGGGTGGATGAAATGAAGGTTCAAATACAAGACCTAAAGAAATAATCGACTTGTTAGGAGAGGTGACTGTTTCATTTTTTAACGAGCTTGACATAGGAAAAGAACTATGCTCAAGACTCTGGGTTCAATCCCTAAATTTTTGTTTCATTTTTTAACGAGCTTGATATAGAGAAGAAAAACTATGCTCAAGGCCTCTGTTTCATTTTTTAACGAGCTTTCCACAGAGAAGCAAAACTATGCTCATAGCCTTTGTTTAATTTTTTAACGATATTTCCATAGAGAGGAAAACTATACTCGTAACCTCTGTTTCATTTTTTAATGAGCTTGCCACAGAGAAGCAAAACTATGCTCGTAACCTCTATTTCATTTTTTAATGAGATTTCCACAGAGAAGCAAAACTATGCTCGTATCTTTTGCTTGATCATGGATTCCAAGAGGATAATTCTCTGGAAGGAAACCATGTCAAGGGACAAAACTCGGTCATGGCTTCCAAGAGATATTCAATGGATGAAAGAACAATGCTCTGGAAGAAACACATGTCGAGGGTCGTGTTAGGGGTAAGGATATCATTCTCTGCTAGCCCTATCGAATAGATCACCATGTCAACTATCGGATCTAAGTCATAAGAGGTTGAGCTTACAGTGAGAGGATCGTCTTCATAGGTAGTTGACGGCATGGGAGATAACACCACATAATTGACCTGTGGTGGGGGCGATACTGTCTACATATAAGAACCATTTAGGAATGTCATTGGGTTGGTAATCAAGTCAGGACCAATGCATGAAAATTGATCAATAGACATAATTATTCCATCATGAGGGAAATATATCGCACGAAAAAGAGTGGACACAATATATTTTATGGCATAGACATGATCTTGCCTAAGGAGTAAATCAAAATCCAAGGGGTCTTGGAATACCATAACATAAATAAAGACAGTTTTCCCTCCCAAATTTATAGGAAACTGAGGAAGGAATCCTAAAGGGTGACTGGTTCTTCTGTTAAAAGATAACATATTCTATGTCACTGGTACAAGATGAGGATAATCGAAAGCTTGCTGAGCAATAGAGGATAAAATACTAACATACACACCTTCATCTACTAGTGTCTGAGGAACAACCCGACCATAAACTTGTACTGTAATATTGAAAGGAATGTGAGAGGGAAGACGAGGTCTAGTTAGTGCACCCCAATCAAAAAGGATGTCCTCATTACTTGGAGGGGGTTTCACGGGAGAAGAAGGAATGCTCCCCAACATGGTAGATTCTGTATCAAGGAGAAAAAAGTGGGTAGAATCGGGTTTACTCTTTAGAGGGAGAGTAGGATTGATTGATAATGACATCAAATCGACCACTTGGGTTTCATTCTCCAAGGGGAGAATGGGGTCGACAGGTGGAAACAGATTGACTGCTTGGGTTGCACTCTCTAATGGGAGAGTGGGATCGACCAAATATGGGACCGAATCAACCACTTTGTCAATTGGTTCAACTAGGGTTGTGACCAGATTGACGACATGATCATCTAGACTAACCGATGAAGGGGTCGGAGCAACCACTTTGGCAGTCGTCAAAGGAGGAGTGGGATTGACCACATTGGCACTCTTCAGATGAAGGGTGGGAATGACCAATGATGGGACTAGATCAGTCACTTGTGTTTCACTTTTTAGATGAAAAGTGGGGCTAATCGATGAAGGAACTGGATCAATGACTTTGGTTAGTGGTTCAACCGAGGATGAAACTAGATTGGCCACCTGATCAACCAGATTGACCGGGAATGGAACCAGATTGACCATTCCATCAACTAATGATGGGTTGGGGGAACTATTACAATAACCAGTTGGAAGTTGAAGCTTTTCCAAAAGATAAGAAGCCTCGTCCATACGAGGACAAAGGTGAGAATAATGATCACCTTCGCATAACATATAAGGAAATTTGACAGTTGTCTTCTTCTTACCAACCTTAACGTTACTAGTTGATGGGGTGCCACCAACATGTGTAACAAAGGCCGATGATGTGGAGGACCACATTTCTAAGACCTTGGGAAGACCAGGGAAATCCCTTAGAAAGTGGTCACTCTTACAAAGACTGTAAGGGAATTTGGGTTTCAAATTCTTCGTTTTAATCTTGTCGACCTCATCAACACTCCCAGTACGATTAATAGTAGTTGGTTGCTTGGATCCAACATCTGATATGGTTGGAGGCTTGGTCCTTTTTGGGTTCTTCTTCTTCTTCTCTTTATGTTTCTTCTTCTTCTTATCAACCTGGATACTTGCTTTAGATATTTCACTAGGCAAAGAAGGAGAAAGGGAAGGAGACTTAATGGGTGAAGAAGGTGAAAAGTCGACATGAGGTTGATGTGTGGGTGGTGTACTTACATCTGAAGCATTAGGTACAATTGAAGCACTGGGAAGATTTGATATCACCGGAGTGGGGAACAGCCAAATCGGTGATCCGATGGTGAGTCTCGGAAGACTCAGTGTGGGAATGTACGAAGGACCAATGTTTCCAAAAGAATGAAAGGTTAAAGGTTCCTCAGGACAAGGGGTTACTCCATTGGTACTCCTAGGAGTTGATGCCATTAACACTGACTCGACCTAAGGTCCACTAAGTAGAACAAAAAACACACGCTATGAATCTAAGAAGCAAACAATCAAACAAAACTTCCCACAATGAAACCACTAGTTGGTGATGAAATCCAACGTCACAAGATCAATATAGGAAGGGGTGGGGATAGAGAGGGTGGATCAATTACGTTGGTAACCTTCTTAACAGACTTACGCCTTGGTGCAAAATTCCACGCAGTAATTGTGGATTTACCCTTTAAGGAGCCCGAGTGAGTTTGACCACCGTCTGTTCCAAGTACAATGAAGACTTCCCTTCACCATCACCTTGTGTAAAAACCCTAAATATTATGGCTACTAAGGTCACCAACTCGCAGTCAGCCCCTGGGCAGGTACAATCGACATTCCAGTCCGAACGTATGGGCAGGAGAAAAAGTTTGAAATCCTTCAAGAGAACTGAGGACAAGTGGACCGGTAGAACTCTAGAGGACCCCGAACAGATTCAAAGTTCATGAAGCACCGAGACCAAATGAAGATAGTTGAACCTCAAGAAGAACCCCCAATATAGGATCTGACTACTACGAACGATTAAAACATGGAGGGATAATCTCCGTAACTCTCCTGAACGTGACCTCATGTGTAACCCCTGTGTGAGAGGGGGATCCCAGTAAGCTTATACAAAAATTGGATTTTCTCTCCCTATCGTAAGATGCTAATTTTGTTTGACATCTTTGGAAAGTTATCCTTTCAACCTATTCCAAATCCCTACACCTTAAGCTAATGTAGGTTTTCTAACAGAAAATGTAAAAATGCCTGATAAATTTTAGTTTAGTTCTTGATTTTAAGGTTGTTGTTTACTCAAGATGAAAATGGAGTGGACTAAATGATGTTTTGACCGACTCTAAACAATGAAAAGAAATGAGAATGAAAATATTTCACTTTGATGAAAGATATATTACGGGAAGGAGAAAACTTTTATCATTCCCAAATGCATAATGTCCCAATTTTTTTATTAAACTCATCAATGTCAAGATCTTCAAGAAATGAGTCAAAGAGAATGTACACCAATACACTAAAAAATGCCAAAAAACCATGCAATTTCGCTACTTCAAATGCAAACTAGTTTCACTACCCAAAATCAATAATGCATATACATTCTTTGTTTGATTCTAATGTATAAATAAATTAAATACAAATCCTTTGATGCTCTACTACTTTCAATAAGGAGAAAGAGTCCTATGCAGATGCAAAAGACATGAAGCAAAAAGGATACAAACAAAGCATGCACTCAAAGCAGTGAGGTATGAAAGAAAACATGTAGAAAAAATTTCTGAAAAGAACACAATCAAGGATTCTACAACCAATCAAACATTCAAGGAACATAAGAAAATGCAAAGAAGTTTCCAAGAAAAGACATGGAGAAAGAGAAATCACTCAAAACTGTCTCGACAAAACAAGTAGCTAGAAAAGGCAATTTTACATTTCTTAAAAAGGTTTTCAAGCTCCAATCAAGAAAATAGGGGGTGATAAGCATCAAAAACCAATCCAAACAAATTCACAAACCAACCACAAACTCTGGGTAAAGACCTCTACAAAACAGGTTGCAAAAGACTGAGCATAAGAAGGCAAAAACTCTCAAAAAAGAGACTAGTGCTCCCTGTCTCAAGGGTACAAAGCGTTGAAATGCTCCCTAAAACAATGCAGGGGATAATTGTCAAGATATTATCACTTTGGTATGGCCTGGGGGGGGGAGGGGGTGGGGGGGGGGGCGCTAGTCCTCCCAGAATCTTAGAAAAAGAGCCAAAAAATTCAAAAAACTCACCTAGAATGCATAAAAATTGGTGAAATTGCTAGTGAAGGTAGGATAAGGCTAATGGATGATGAAAAAATAGTAAAAGTGATCTGAATGGTGGGAAAAATGGAAGGGACATACCAAATAAAGACAAATAGGAGTCCTTCCCCAGTGGAGTCGCCAATTTCTGTTATAGGAGAATCCCCCTACGGACAGGTGAATTCCCTCTTGGATCCTAGACTTCTAAGACCAAGATAGAAAGGTGCTAACTTTGATCACTGACATCCCTTTAAACCTAGCTAAGATAATCTATAGATAAGAGGAAGAATATGTAACTTTTTACAATGTTTTTCCTTTCCCAATCGAAGTTGAGCTATGATCCTCAAGCTCTTCAACAAGTTCTGCAATCTAATCAAAGACAAAGCATGCTTCATATTCTACCATGATTAGTTTGAAACTAGATCTATCCATTAAAGACAAGTTCATGTAGGTATACATGATCTTGAAGGAAACAGGCCAAGCACATGTATTAATGAAAACAAAGCAAAGTGCTTACAATTGTAGATGCAGATGCATCAACCTCACCAATTTCTCCTTTTCCAACCCCTTGCTCAAATGATCCACAAACAAAATGACTATGCTTCACTGATTATCTCCCTTATGAGATCATACATTTGATGCCTTCAATGTCCCTCCCTTTTACCATGAGGAGGCCTCCTTATATAGGCTTGGAGATGCCTAACCACCTTAGAGATTCTTGGGATAGGTTGAGGATCTTTCTCCATCATTTATGGATCCTCCCTAAGATCTAGTCTTGACCTTAGATTTGAATCAAACTGACTTTAGAGATATGGGAGATTTTCCCCTGATTTCCTCAACAACACAACACTCCCCCAGAATGGTGCACAGAGCATTGCAACGCTCCCCCAAAGGAAGGCAAGGATCACTAACGCTCCCTGTTAGTGGGTAGGGGATCGTTGCCCTTCAAAAGTGACTTTCAAGTGGTGTTTCTCAAAGAAAAATCTTTGTACTCTTCGTCAAATTACATATCCTTCTTTTAACCAGTCTCTGAGGATGTCTCAAGTGTCCCTATGATGTCGTTCGAGATACGAAATAGGCAAGATGACAATATGATATTTGCGACACTTGCGACACTTGTAATGACGACAATATGTCATCATTGAATTGAGTAATTTTGATGTGTAACAGAAATATCCTCTAGGTTTCTTGTAATGTTTCCTAATAGAAGCTGAAACAAAAAGGAGTCATTGATGAATTCCATGAAGGAATATGTGGAGGGCATCATGCTTGGAGAGAAACAACTTACAATATTTTAAAGGCTGGATATTATTGTTCAAAGTTACTTATTTATGTGAATGCAAGGGTTAGAGCCTGCAATTCATGCCAAATATTCGTTGGTAAGAAAAATCTCCCTACCCTACCTTTAATTTGAGTAAAATTTGAAGCTCATTTTCAACAATGGGGCCTAGACTTCATCGGGGAGATACATCCACAATCAAGTGCTCAACATAGATGGATTATAACCTCTACTGATTACTTCACGAAATGGGTTGAATCCATTCCAACTCAGAATGATACAGATTCGGTAGTGATAAACTTATTGGAAGAAAACATCCTATCGATATTTGGTTGTCCTCGAAAAATAGTCACCTACAACGCTCAAGCTTTTAAGTCTATGACAATGATCAATTTCTGCCAGAAGTACAATACTGTTTTAGGTAATTCTACAACCTATTATCCTCAAGGAAATGGATTGGCCGAATCATCTAACAAGAGCCTGATGACTATAATAAAAAAAGTGTTGACAAAAATTAAAAAAGATTGGTACATCCACCTAAAATATGCCCGATGGGCGAACTGAATCGACACCAAGAAATCGATAGGTATGTCCCATTTTCAATTGGTTTATGGTACTAACGTTGTCCTTCATATCAATCTTGCTCTTCTTGTGATGAAACTATGGCAGGATGCAAATGAAGAGCCAAACGATGTTACACGAAGGATGAATCAAATCATCAAAGTTCAGCAAAATAGAGTGGAAGTAGATGATAAACTTCAAAAGTACTAGGATAATATGAAGGCCCTTTTCGATAAAAAATCTAAAGACAAGGAGTTTCTTCCTGGCGATCTAGTTTTAAAGTGGGATGCTAGAAAAGAAGATGTAGGGAAACATGGAGAGTTCGATTATCTATGGTTCAGACCATTCAAGATTGCAACTGTTGAGGGAAAAAAACCTTTCTTACTGGAAAATCTCAATGGAGAAATCCTTGACGCTCCTATCAACAGGCGTTAAAACATTTCATGCAATAGTCATATTTCAGATTCCCATTGTATATATCGGTTTGGATTGACGTTTTTTTTCTTTTTCAATTTGCAATTTTTCTTTTCTTTTGTAAATTATCCAAGTCATTTTATCATTTGTTGTAAATAAATCACGTTTACTTGACATCATCAAAACAAAATATAAAAACATCTGTATCACATGCCATCTCTATTCTGTGGAATTTTCTGACATTTTGCATTTCATTCCTGTGCATAATATATCTTGTTAAATTAGAGATAAGGATACATCAGAACTCGACACTCATTTTTACAAGCATTCGTTTTTTCTCAAAACAAGTGATGAATTAATAATCTTCCTGATTGAAAGTTCAAAAGGAAAACGAGGTATGAGTTCCTACCTTTCTAGTTCAAATAAGATTTTTTAAGGAATTCTTTGAAACAAATGGGAAGGAAGTTTCACTTGTAATAATACTGTCACCCAACCTAAAATCAGAGAAGTATAAAATTACAACTTAAAGGGTCATACCGATAAAATTCTAAAGCCATCTTTGAATTAAAAATAAAATAATAATAAACAAGCTAGAAGGAAGTCTGAATTAAATACACAAACTTATGTGGGATTGGGATTTTTGTGTCAGGTCTTCTAAATACTCATTTAGTTACTTTTTCCTATCCCCAAGTTCTTACCCACTTCATATTTCCTTTATCCTTGCTTAATCTTCATAAAAATAAAGAAGCTCACCTTGAATCTGAGAACTCAAAAACATATTTTCAAAACAAGGTTAGGTGAAAATCTTTATCCTCCTTGGATTTCAATTGAAAAAGTGTGTCTAGGCTAATCCTAATAATTTTAGCTCTTTTATCAGACTTTAAATTGACCAATTCGCTCAAGGTTAATCCCTGAAAATATTAATATTCCCATAAATTTCTCCCCTAAAGGCGAAGGTGTATTGAAAATTGGAAGAGAGTTAGTTTCAAAGTATTCTCAAAATCGTTGATAGACCTTCTTTTCAAAAAAATTTGAACATATATCATCCCTTGTATGACACATACAGATTGATTGCCCCCACTTCAAAATATTAAAATATAAGACAGATGGTGAAAGGAAATTCATAATTTGATTTCCCCCATCTAGTCTAAAAGAGATGATGAAAGGAAATTCATATAATGATTTCCCTCATCTCAACAAAGTACAAAAGTATTGATTGAAGTGGTGAAAATAAATTCAATGGGAGAAGTGAACAATTTCACCAGGGTACTAAACAAGCTTGCTGGCAGTGAACCGATGTCTATGATATCTGCAAGGCTATCATACATATCCATATAACATACTATGTCTTCTAGTTCTCTTTTCGGCGATATTTACACTCTGAACCAACTAGGGACTCCCTAAAATAAAATCTTACATCTGCTTAACCTTGATGCAAACAAAGCCAGTTCGAGTCTGATATTTCAGTTAAAGCTATTTTGATTATCTTAAACAATTCTAAAATTAGTTTTAAGAACAGGAAATTTTAATAGCCCGACTTAATAGCAATTAATTGAATATGTTTCAGAGGTTCTCGAGATTTGATTAAGTTCGTTCTTCTATAAATGATTAATTCTTGAGTAAAACTGGAAAATGTTTTTCAAAAAACAATAACGAATCCATTCACCCAACAAAGGTACTTGGTCTACTGTTATTTCACGCCTCACAAGGAGCCACAATCCCCAGATGGAGCCTATGTTGGAACACACACAGTTTTGAACTTTTGAGTTTTAATGGTTTTCACCTCTCAGGAATAAAATTTTACACAAAATGTCCTTTTAATTTTAAATCAAACTCATTGGTTGTCTTTTAATAATAAAGCGCGTAGATTATCCATCATCGATGGGTTCCCTTAATTTGATCAAACGATCCTAATAATCTCCATAGTTCTGGAGCCACCTAAGTTTTAAATAATAAGTCCCTAAAGGTCTCTTCGGAGCTTCGCGCTTCGAATGTTCCCATAAGTCTAAATGATAAAAACCTCGAAGCTCTGAAACCCGAAAATAACATCCCATAATAAACCCTAACGAACTCACGAACATGAGTCATAGGACACATGCCTTTTAAATATTTCATAATTTAACATGTGGCACTTAATTTTGAAGTTTCCGTTGGATGATTCACATGCTCTCGAGTCACACATCACACCTATCTCTTCTTGACACATCGTTCGAAATGATGTCATCTCCGCCACATCACTCTGAGAGATGGCCCTTCGGGAGTTTAACAAAGAGTGATTTCACAAATCAACAAAGTTTCAAAATGCCGAAACATTGGACATTTCAAAGAGTAAAAAGTAATTAATGAAACATCTAATAACGAAATTTAAACCCGATTAATTAAGACTTAAGGGAGATTACTAGAAAATTATGTACTTTGTAGTTTTAGATTCTGGGGAATTTCTCTTATACTATATTCAAAACCCCCGAATTCCAAACTTCCGAAACACTTGAAGTTAATTCAACGTTTTAAAACACGGTTAATTAAGTTGTAAAAGCGATTATTCAAAGATTAACTACTCTGCAGATTCGGGAAATTTCCACCCTGTCACATCCAAAGCTCCCGAACACGAATAATCGAAGTATCAATGGCATTTATGATTGATTAAAGGTAATGATTTTGAACGAATATTGTGGATCACCAGGTAGTCAATTCCATTGAGGGTAATAAATTCTTCATCGGTGAGTCTATACGAAAATCGATATATTCTTGTTTAAATAAAAGCACTTCAATTTCAAAATCATTTTCACCTTTCGTAATTAGCAGTTTTATCTTTTGAAAAACTCACGGACTTCCCCTGTAACAGGTAACCTCACTCTTTTTCCATAGATATTATGGAACCATAGAAAATGGAAAACAATCTTGATGTAGTAGGCGATGATTCAAACCCGAATGCAAACATTCTTTCAAACACTACTCTGCGAGTCACGAACACCATTAAAACTTGGACACAAGTTTTTGAGATCCTGGAATGCAAAATCATCAACTGTCTAGAAGACTTCGCCAAATAGGATGATGACTCTTATGTAGATAAGCTTAGACATATAGAAAAGTCGGAGCTGCACAAGATAGATGTACGACCGAGAATCATGCCTTACAATGATATGATAAGCTAGGCCTTGGAACATGTTGATATCCAGACTATGAGCATCATCAACCACCAACAGGTTGTCGTTGGATCTTTCTGACCAAAACATATGCAAGTAATGTATACAATCTCTCATGCTCCTAAATACACTTACAATGTCGCATTCCTTCTAGAGTTCGAGAGAAAAGAATGTGTCCAATGCACTAGGAGCAGTCATGATATAATCAAGACATGGTGGGGACATCCAGAGAGTTTCAAAAATGACACTCATGGCACGTACGCCCCAACGTCTCTAGACTCTCATATGTTGTATGTGGCTATGATGCTTTATCTCCTATTCAGGAAGAAGAGCCCTACACATTTCTCGGTGGAATGGGTAGCCATCATGAACGAGGTAGCCGAGGGTTACACTTTCAATTGGGCCAAAATATTGTCGGATAATATGGCCAAGGAAATCGTTGATTATAAAACAACGAAATCAAAAGGGTAGCCTACCCCTTTTTACATGTCTGCATATTCTATGGATGCCATCTGCTTCATGACCCCTTTTCCCTTGATGAACTTGAGTTGGACCCCAGCCAGTTTAGAGCATATTCATTTTTATCACTCCAAGTTATGGGAGGAGAAAGATAAGGATTTCTTTTATGAAATCTGTCACAATGTCGTAGTACCTGTTCACATAGCCATTTATGGTCACCCACATCCCCAGATTTTAGAGAGGAATATGGGAAACCTAGGCAAGCTCGTAGATTGGTTCATTGAGGATAATTTATCCTACATCAGATTTTTTGGTTGCTCTATTCCCCCTCATGCTCTCCCACAATTTTTACTTGATAGGCTGGTGTGCAGACAAGTGGCAGAAGGTATCAACAAGGAGCTAAAAGTAGCTCATAAAAAGGTATGGTTGACTTTCCCCATTCAAGTTGGCATGTTTACATTATTTGATTTTGGTCACTCTAAATTTGAGGCCGCAACCCTGGATGATGTCAAATTGGTTTACATTGAGATCAAGAAACATGATCCACATAAGATAATGGAAAACCATATGGCTTAGTTCAATATGAAGCGGTACACGCATGAGAATTCCCCGTATGACAAAATATTCAGGGGGGTGATATCTTATGAGGAAGTCCAAAGCAGATTCGTGACCCTACCCTCAGACCAACAAGCTCGTTTCCTCATCTTTCAGAAACACAGGCAGAACAATCTACCAAAGATACTACAGGGAGAGTCAATAGCCATGCCTCCTTCACAAGAAGCTAAGTCTACAGGATCTGAACCAAGATCCTCCACTAAACACAAAGCTGAAAAGGTCCCGAAAAGTCCACAGGTATTATTTTAGGAGATAAGAATGCCACTATCAGGACTAAATGATCCACAGGTAATAGCACTATTGGCACAGGGGCAGACCCAGGGTTCAACACTTCAACAACGCACCAACAAAACCCTAACTACCAGCCCTTTCGGCAACACCTGCGAAGCAGATGAAGTCTCACCCGAGGTAGAGGCAGGGGGGGTTGCAGGACTCAGGTGTCTACAACCTATATGGGACACAGATCTGTGATCACAACAATTAACAAAGTAGTTATCAAACAATATGCATTAAGTTATGATTCTTATTCACATTGCAGATTAACCCTTATACACGATCTAACTCTTAAAACCTCTCAGCACATAGCATAAGTTCAGATCTAACATTCATTCACATCATAAAGCACTAAGCATTCATAGATCTATCTATCATACATCAAGAACATTGCACTAAGAAAATAAATTCATAAATAATATGGATAGCATAGCACAAAGCACATCGATACATGATATACGTGGTTCACCCCAGTGTGGGGCTACGTCCACCAACTCTTCTTCTTCTTTATTAGTCTCCTTCAATCTTCTTACAGGCACAGAGCCCCAAAGCTCACTCTGCATTGGACAGGAGATCTATGCGCACCTTTCCAGATCCTCCTTCCTCAAAATCAGGTTACGAAACAAATCCTTACACAGTATATGCACAAAGCACTTACAAAACACTTTCACTTAGCTCTGCAAGCCTTAACACATTCATGCACAAAGCCAACTAGCCATGCACTAAGCCGATCAATGACTGGTAACCGTAACTACTTCTTACATCTTTAGCTACTTATTTATACATTAAAAAAAGGGACTAGACATGCGTAAACCCATAGGCCGACATCCCATACCCATTACATGAACCCTAAAGCCAAAAAATCCCACAAAAAGGGAGAGATCCCGCGATTTATGCTTTTCCTGGGCACTCCATCTTCGACCAACCTGTCGAAGTCCCAAAAATGGTCAAACACGACCAATGTTTCCTCAAAACTTGGACGAGGGCCAACAAGCCTCCAACACTCACCTGTGACTCATCCCGAGTCACTCTGATCTGGGAAAATCTGCTTCGAAGACCTCAAGCTTAGCTTGAGCTGCCTCGACTTACTGCTTCGCCAGAGCCTCCTGCTCAATGAAATCCTGAATTACTTGCTCAGTGACAGGCCCTTCTAGGCGTTGTTCTACTGTCACGACCATATTTTCTAGCTGTGAGCCTTTCCCCTCAATTTCTTCAAAAAGTGTGCAGGCTTTGTTTTGCACCGGCTGGAGTCTCTGTGTCACTTCCATAACTCTTCTTTGGATGGCAGTGGCCTGCAGTTGAACTACATGTTGCTCCTGCGACCTATTCATCTTATCAACTGCATTAAGCATCTTCATCTGTTCTTTCACTGTAGACATCTATTGCTTCCCCTCCTGGAGAGGTGCTTCCAATATCCTCAGCTACGGGTCTTCTGCAAGGTGCTCATAGGTCTATGCACTATGGTCACTTAGTTTCTTACATTCTGGAGCCAATGCCCCGATTCATTCTATGAAGCTTCTGGCAGTTTCTTCCCTCTGATCTTGCACTTCTTGCAGAGTGCTAGGTACTGCGTGAAGTTCTATCTCTGCTACTCTTGCTTGAAGTTGTTGAATGGCCTCAACGAGCTTCCCCACTTGGATCTCGGTTGTTTCTTCTTCCATTTGTGCTAGGCCTGACATAGAGAGAAGTGCTCTAGTCACTGCCTCTCTAACCCCAATCTGCTCCATGAGCAACTAGTCTTTTTCTTTCTGGATTTTCTCTCTATCCTCCTCAAATTTCGCTCTCAGGTCATCTTTCTCTTTCTGTGCAACCCGAAGTTGCTCTAATGCCTCCTCTTTTTCTTGCTTCAAGGCCACTGTGGCCTGCTCTTTTCCTATTGGGCTCGATGAAGTCGAACCTATGTCACATATGCTAACCTTCACAACTGGGTAGGCTCATCTCCCAATTCTACACTCTCTATTGAAGATCACGCAGTAGACACTGCGCAGCTCAACTAGATGGCTTGCTAGATGTCTTTCAGTTTTTTCTCAATTCTGTCATAACGTGTTTCTTGCTTCGCTTCATGTTTCTGCAGGATATCCTCTGAGGTGTCTTCTACAACTTTGATGATGAGCTGGATATCATCCACTGTGAGCACATTCTGTGACTGAGGCTTATTGGCTTGGGATTTATTTCGTGCTGAGGGTTTCTATGGAGAAACCTTCCTTTTCTTTAACGTCTCAACCTCTGTAAGGGGATCCTTCGGTGGTGTCACTTCGCCTTTGTCCTACTTGTCTTCTTCCGCTTCCTTGTCTTGGTTTACTTCGTCACCTCCTCCTCCTACAGGTGAGTCAGGTGCAGTTTCCTCCGATGCATTGTCCTTCTCCTCACTTTCTATGTCCTACAATTCCTCATTTTTCTTCTTTTTCTTTGTGCTTCTCTATCCATCACACTCAGTCTAGGTGACCAAAGGAATTCTGATGATATCGGGGTCGAAGAGTTCTGCATATTCGACCAGTATGAGGAATTCAACTGGCCATTCCTTGGTTATCTCCTCCATATCTTCGTCAGTCGATTTATAGTAGGACTGCAACTCCTCCTTACTTTCATCCCTGTGCGCGGTGATGTATGAAGTTTTGGTTGACACAAAACTTCGGTAGTGGCCTGTACATATGCAAAGTGTTCGAGGTCATCCGCGGAAATGATTCAATGGAACACTTGAGCTGTAGATAGTAAGTGTGGAACACCACATTTTATTTCCATTGCTACACCATATCGCTTGTATACCACAAGCTGGTGAACCTCACGACCAATGGTTCTAATGTCTAGACTTATGGGAATGTTTCTCCCTCTGGCATCTCCCAAGAAACAAATGCAATGAGAATCAACAACCAACTGAAGTGAAATTCATAGCCTTGGTCATGTGCTTCATGACAGTCCTTCTCCAACTCGTTGATGAGGTAGCTCACCCAGTTCATATGCATCCCTTCGACACACTTCCCTGAGATGCCGAATACAAACCCCATGACCTGCGTAGGATGATTATTTCTGATGAGATTACCAGCGATCAGTTGAAAAGCAAGGCAGACTGCGTCATCCTGGATGAAGGCCACCTTGTAGCCTCACTTCCCCTTCTCCACATCACCATAGGCCTCCTTTATTTGCTGCGTTAGGGAGCGATCTGCAACCTTCCCTGGGTAGAACTATTGAGGGTCCGGTCCTTGCGTGCTTAGTCCAGTAATGAGGTGGATCAATGCCGGATCCACATTGATGTGCCTATCAAACCAAATATAACCGCCATGGTAGCACGGCATGAGGAGTTTAACTCATGCATTAACCTCCTGATGTCTACCGAAGTGGGGTATTTTTATCACATTTAAGATCGTCGATCTCGCAATCTCCTTGATCCATGACTAGAGAAATATCTTGGGCTTCTTCCCAGTCGTGTTCATTAGGTGCCTATGTGGTGCGAGCATCGCATAGTTCTTTCGATCTCTCAGATTAAAATCACTAATCTTGAGAGCTGGGATTAGTCCCAACTGCGGTCCGACTGTGTGTATCCCCTTCTGGAGGTACACAGTGATGAGCGTGTACTCAAAATCACGTGGGACACTGTCATGAATAACCATGCTAGCCAAAGGTGGAATGTACTCAGGCAAGATCGACAGGATCTACTTCACATTCGCCATATCGTTGCGGTGCTTGCTTCTTTTCTCAGTTGCGATTCGTCTAGACCAACGTCTAGTCGAGGGGGATGCTTGCAATCCGCCTGTCGACAATGCCTGTATTCATACAGACATGAATTTCTCAGCCATAAGGTCTATTGATATCTCCTCCACAGAGTTCTCTACTGCTCTACGTTCGTCCGACATGCACACTCATGATCAAATAACTCGAGTATGCGAACAGATACTCAAGGTAATCAAATCAATGTTGAGGTCTAGACAACACAACATAGTATGAAATCATGTCTCTGTTAGCTCCATTATCTCAGTTGGAAAAAAGTGGTCCCAGTGTAGCATTCGACGGATTAAAAAAGCAACGTCTTAACAAATTCCTTCAATGGGGTCGAAATGCCTTAATCAACATGATTCCATCCGTTTTGGCATGGTCTCAATGGTCCAATGGAGATATTTTTGGCAATAACTATGTTTATAACCATTTTGGAGCGTCATTCTAATGGTCAGGATGCCTCCAACGGTCATATAGCTTCACCATGGTGAAGTGCCATTTTGCACGGTTCTGCTATTCGAGGTTCAAGTTCTGTAAGCCTGCTTTCTGCGAAGTCTTCTCTGAAATTTCCTGTAGTTTTTCTAACTTTGCTTTCTTCTTACTGAGCTTTCTTGCCTTCTTTGTTGTGATCTGAGTCTCTGGATTCCTCTTTCCATTCTTATTCTTATATTCTCCTAGTAAAGTGACTTTGCACTGCTGAGTCTCTTTCAAAATATTCGAGTGTAATACCTCTTCTCTTATTATTTCCGGGGTAGATGAACTTCTTTCCTGCATGGATAGGTTCTTTAATCCTTCTTGTGTTCTTTCAACTTCAACAACTAACTATCTTGTCTTCTATTTCTTTGACTTGTCCTCTTGTTCTTCTATTAGTCGTGCTATTTTCTTAGCTATGAAGTCCCTTAATTCTTGCTTTTTCTGTTCTGTAGTTTCTTCCTCTTCTTTCCTTTGGATCTGATCTTTCTCAATCCAAGTCTTTCCTAGCAAAAGTGAAAAAGGGGTGTTGTTCTCAACAAACTTAATGACTTAAAATTCTTCTTTAGTCGATGTTCCATGAGAAATCATAGGTACGCTAGTAACTCTTCCACATAGAGTTATCAACTTTCCTTTAAACAATCCTATCCTTCCCAATGAAGGAATCATGTCAGGCTTTCCCAAAATTTCCCAAGTTCTTTCTGGCATAGTATTCACATGTGTTTCCTCATCCAAAACACAGTCTATGTCAAAGTGTCCTATTCTTGTTTCTATGCACTTCTTCTCTTTTAAGATCTCTGGTAAACTGATGTCCCTGTGACCATTCAATGTTTCTTTCATCTGTAATAGTAGAGTCTCTAATTCTTTCTGGTTTTCTAACATATCCTTAGTTTCTTGACCTTCTTCATAGTTTTTTGGTCTCATTTTCATCTTTTCAACTTTGGTGATCATTCTAGGGAAATGAAAAACCTCATGACCAAAAAATTTACAACAAAGACAAATAGGACCTACACCAGGGCATTCCTTAACAAGATGTCCCGGTCTTCTGCAATTATAACATAATGTCAATACTCTCTTCCTTTTAAATGATCCCCAACTTTTTCTGTACTGCACACTGGGATCACAGTGATGGACCTGCAATCTGAAAAAATTCTTTCTAGGTTCCTGCATCCACTTATTAGTCCAAAAATTCCTTCTATGCATAGGAATAACATATCTTTCACTATCTCTATCAAATCTATTCAGATCAACTCTTTCTTCTAGCCATGCCCTAGTTTTCAGACTAGGACAAAATCTATCAGACATACCTAAATTCATACTTTCGAAGCAAAAATTTCCACTTATCTTACCCTTACCAGAGCACAAATATTTAAGATCTCACCTCTTTTCTTCAGATTTGGTTTCTTTCTTAGCACAGAGCTTCGCAAGTCAATTAGAATATTGTGCACTTCAACAACAGATATATACACAAAGATTTCTCTTTTCTTCAGTTCCCAACAATCATAGTTTCAGGTCCCAGCAATGGAACCATTTGATGGCACAGGGGCAGACCCAGGGTTCAACACTTCAACAACGCACCAACAAAACCCTAACTACCAACCCTTTTGGCAACACCTGCAAAGAAGATGAAGTCTCACCTGAGGTATAGGCGGGGGGGTTGTAGGAATTAGGTGTCTACAACCTTGTTGGGACACAGATATGTGATCACAACACTTAACAAAGCACTTAGCCAACAATATGCATTAAGTTATGATTCTTATTCACATCACAGATTAACCCTTATACAAGATCTAACTCTTAAACCCTCTCAACACATATCATAAGTTCAGATCTAACATTCATTCACATCATAAAATGACTAAGCATTCATAGATCTATCTATCATACATCAAGAACAATTCACTAAGAAAATATATGCATAAATAACATGGACAACATAGCACAAAGCACATCGACACAGGATATACGTGGTTCACCCCAGTGTGGGGCTATGTCCACCAACTCTTCTTCTTCTTTATTAGTCTCCTTCAATCTTCTTATAGGTACAAAGCCCCAGAGCTCACTCCGCATTGGACATGAGATCTATGCGCACCTCGCCAGATCCTCCTTCCTCAAAATTAGGTCATGACACAAAGCCTTACACAGTCTATGCACAAAGCACTTACAAAATGCTTTCACTTAGCTCTGCAAGCCTTAACACATTCGTGCACAAAGCCAACTAGCCATGCACTAAGCCAATTAATGAATAGTAACCATAACTACTTCTTACATCCTTAGCCACTTATTTATACATTACAAAAAGGGCCTAGAAATGGGTAAACCCATGGGCCAAAATCCCATACCTGTTACATGAACCTTAAAGCCCAAAAATCCCGCAAAAAGGGCGAGATCCCGCAATCTCCATTTTGCCTGGGCGCTCCATCTTCAATCAGACCGTCGAAGTCCCAAAAATGGTCAAACATGACCAATGTTTCCTCAAAACTTGGTCGAGGGCCAATAAGCACGATTCAAGGATTTCATGAATCCGGGGCGAATTTTCTCTCATTCAACACCAACAACTCCTAGTGGCACCCTGAATACAACAGGACAACAACATTCCACTGAATTTGCCTCTCCCATTGCATCCTTAACCCCTCTATAGACCAACTTCGAAAATCCTAATTCTGAAATCACTTTTGTGGGTGATATTACTGCCATATTTCCCGAGGATATGCCTCCTTCAGATTTCATTTTTAGAAAGAAACAAAAAACCATCGTGAAAAGAGAATCTCACCAAAAGGATGGCGTCGTAACTAAAAGGCAAAGACTGGTGTATGAGGGGAATGACCAGGATAGTCCATAATTTGAAAACGAAGTTGTAGGTTTGTTAGGTGCTTATGACACTTCCAATCAATGGTCAGTGGAAAATATGACCAAACAACTGTGACGAAAGTGCCTATTGGTGGAACACTTGCAAAACCAGATATGTATTGTAGAGCAAACTATTAGAAACAGAATGAACCAGGATTTCGAGCAAATCAAGGCTAGTGATTGGCAACAAATTTAATAGCTTTAGGATAACCTTGAGAAGATCCACCAGAGTTCACATACCAGCCAAGGTCTAGTCACTCAGCGTGACGAGTTGATAGAGCAGCTACAAGCCATATTGACCCTAACTGAGGGTACCATGATAGACATCTCGGCCTTCAAAACTCAAGCATTGGAAATCAATGAG
Source organism: Picea engelmannii (assembly GCA_009831015.1). Taxonomy (NCBI): domain Eukaryota; kingdom Viridiplantae; phylum Streptophyta; class Pinopsida; order Pinales; family Pinaceae; genus Picea; species Picea engelmannii. The sequence continues at coordinate 65,097 of ML800541.1, forward strand.
AAGTTGGAAGTTTCCCAACAAGATATTTATCTAAAAGTAGACACCATCCATAAATGATATCAGGCAATAGAATTTTCCCCAAAGGATATCTATGTCAAGGAAAAAGAGGCCCACTCAGCTGGGTCTAATTTTCAAGAAGTCCTCATATTGATGCAAAAAGACAATGTCCCCGATTTTCCTCTTCTCTCTTATTCTGAACAATTAAGAGGAGAGATGGCCCTAAAGGTCTTGGAAACAAATTTGGAAGAAGGCGAGAAATTTTCTAGAGAGGTGAAAGAAGCTTGTCTAGAGGCATTTCCATCATTAAACAAAAAGTTGATTGAGTTTGAGGGGAGCAATATCTCAGAAGCCTTGGGGAAAATTGAGATAGAAATGAACCAACAAAATTCCAGAAAGAACAAAGAAGAAACTTTGGAAGCCATTCAAGGAATGAGCCAGATCGATCTTCTTAATATCAATAAATGGCTAGTTAATCCAAATTCACAGTTTCAGGCCACAGTCCAAGAGGTGAACAAAATCCAAGAAAAGATGCCTCAAATAAAAAGGAAATTATTTTCCTTCGAAGTAAATGAAAGGATTGAGCCCTCAAGGTTCATGGTGGCATTGATGGATAGATGCACCCAATGCATTGAACATGGAAAATAAATCATAGCTGGGATCAAGTGAGAAAACATGCACATTGTCCATTTCTTCCACCCTCTCTACCTTTTACCTTCCAACAGTCACTGACCTTGTCCACCCATATTCTAAACTCCACTCATCCCACCTCATCATCATAAACTTGTTCCCTCATCATTATTTACATAGACATTTACTCTTCCCTGTGACTGTTATCCATCCCTTGACGAGACAACATTGTCCTATTCATCTGATTACCCCCCCCCCCCAATGACCTCGATTATAATTCATTGCCCCACTAAATATATCCGAAGGGACAGATAGTGACGAAATTAAACGACCAAGACAGTATGTCAAATAATTAAGGTGGCCTTAATGACATGTGTACCCAACCCAAAGGACTAAGGAAAGTGAGAACTTCTATCGACAGACAAAGAGACAGAGGAAAGCACCAGCGAAACTCATTAAAATTTAAACATTGTTATTTTATTTAGATGTATGTTATTTTTAGTTAAATATTGTAAGAAGTCCAACGGTTTTCAGTTGTGCTGGATTTTGTTTAAATACATAGATTTAAGATCTATTCAAGGCTGCTTCTTTCCAAATGTAATAGAGAAACTCTTTTTTTGAGTATTAATACAAGTGCAGATAGAGATTCTAATTTTCGTTCAATTTGAGTTATGTGTTTCCTCTGTGTTTCCATTTCCTCGAACTTATTTATGTAATTCCTTGAAGAGAGATTGGTTGCAATTTAGTATTATAACTATTGTGATCATATTATACCAGAAATTCATTCAGTAAACAATTTTTCCTCTGTTATTACTGTGAGTAAAACAAGACCTGTGATCTACGTGAATTACTACATTTTATATCATGTTCAAGGGTGTGTTCTTTACCTTTCTTACACTGCAAAAAAGATGAGATTCATCTGTGATTGATGCATGAATTTGTTTAACAATTTTGTAACTCTTTTCTACACCATTTGATATTATAATTGCGGCCCAGATAACGAAATACATCCTATGTACTATCCTATTATTATTTTCATTTAAAGATCATTTCTCGTAAAATTGGAGGAGGGAAAAGAACTCATTAAAACATTTTATTTAAACATTATCGATGCCTGACATTGTTATTTGATCCTTAGGATTAGTCTAAGGAACAACAATACCCTTTAGTTTTAATCATTTTTTTGAATAACCCTCCCTTCCTGATGCCACCCAAGAGCCTGCTGACCCACCTGAAGTTGACCCCATTATTTTCTTGCATGCCCTCATTGGCTTCTTTCCCGCCCAAACACTCAAGCTCATTGGTTACATTAAGCACATTAAGGTCATCATCCTTGTGGACAGTGGTAGTACCTACAATTTTATTCATTGTCGCATTGCCCATGAAACCAATTGCTATATTCATGTTGTTAATAATTTTCAAATCATGATAGCCAATGGTGGGTCCATAAATGTGTTGGGCGGTGTAAAAATGTTTTTCTTTAAATTGGACACTACCAACTGAAATATCATATGTTTTCCATTGACATGGGAGGTTGTGACATTGTGCTAGGTGCTGAATGGTTACACACTTTGGGTCCCATTCTTATGGATTTTAAGGAATTAACCATGCAATTCCAACAGGAAGGACAAAAGTATCAATTCCAAGGTCTCACAACTGGTTCTCTGGAGATCAATAGTTCCCATCATATGGAAAATCTCCTCAAGAAAGGCCATTCTGGTATCATTTCTCAACTCCATTCTATTCAAGCCATTGAGACACCCTCTGTGCATCCTGACCTCCAAGGTATCCTTTCCAAACATCAAGTTGTTTTTTCCACTCCGTAGGGAATTCCTCCTTCTCATGGTGTTCATGATCATTCCATTCCACTTGTTCATGGCAGTCTTCCTCCCAATGTTCACCCTTATCGCCACCCCTCTCCCCAAAATAATGAAATTGAGAAAATAGTGCAGGAATTGCTCCAAGCGGGTGTTATCTGCCCCAGTACTAGCCCCTATTATTACCATGTGGTCATGGTACTTAAGAAATAAGGTACTTAACACATGTGTCCCAACTTTCGTGCCCTCAATAAACTCACCATCAAGGACAAGTTCCTCATTTTTGTCATTGATGATCTCTTGGATGAGCTGAGTGGTGCTCAATACTTCACTAAACTTGATTTGTGTTCTGGCTACCACTAGATACGTATGCAAGAAGCTAACATACCCAAGACTACCTTTCGAACTCATGAGGGTCACTATGAGTTTTTGGTCATGCCCTTTGGCCTTTGTAATGCCCCCTCCACCTTCCAAAGCCTCATGAATCATGTATTCCATCCTTTTCTCTGTCCTTTTGTCTTATTCTTCTTTGATGATATTATCATCTATAGTAAAACTTGGAAATCTCATCTTTCCCATGTGGATCAAATTCTCCATCTACTCTCACAACACCAACTTTTCCTCAAACAATCTAAATGTGATTTTGGCGCCTCAGAATTCGAGTACTTGGGTCATCTTGTTGGCAAGGCTGGTGTCAAGGAGGATCCTAAAAAGATTGAATCTATGCAAGATTGGCCTCACCCAAAGACTCTCAAAATATTGCATGGATTTATGGGTTTAAAGGTTATTATCGCAAGTTTGTTAAGAATTATGGAAATATTGTGGCACCTCTCACTGCTCTTCTTAAAAATAATTCTTTCACTTGGACTCCAACAACTACTCAGGATTTTCAAACCTTGAAGATGGCCATGTGCACCACTCCAGTCCTGGCCCTTCCTGATTTCACAAAGACCTTTGTCCTGGAATGTGATGCTTCCAGGAAAGGAATTGGCACCGTCCTTATGCAAGAGGGTCAACCTTTGGCCTTTACTAGAAAACAACTATCATAGTGAAATTTGGGCAAATCAATCTATGAAAAATAAATGTTGGCTATTCTACATGTC
>ML800541.1:116327-126429 GCA_009831015.1 Picea engelmannii
AATGTGGGAAAACCTACAGAAGCGACAATTCAATGGCCCGAGCTGGTGTTCAATATGTAAAGAGCATGAGGAATCGGTTAACCATCGCTTTATGCGATGCCCTTTTACCACTTCAGTAAGGGCGGAAGCAACTAAATTGAAATTTTCCATTGGTCCTGGCATGGCGCATCCTTTGAATAAGCTTTGATGGTATGGATATCGCCGAGGAACCCTCAATATCTTAAGGCCTTTCCCCTCATTGTTGCATGGGGGATTTGGCTACCTCGGAACTCCACATTATTTCGAGGTGAGCCATAGTCGCCACTTCGTGTGGCCATTAACTGCTTGGGCATCCTTGCTCATCTAAATCTGGTGGTTAGAAAGCGTTTGGGCAATGCTCGAGGGGTTCAGGTGGAACAGATTGATAGAGGATGGCCTTAGGCTTTCTTTGATGGGGCAGCTTCAGGAGATCACTTTCTTTTTTTTTGGGGGGGGGGGATGTCTACACTTTTCAACACATCATGTTTTTCTTCTCAGGGCTGGGTTGGGAGCTGGTATAATCAACTACTATGAGATTATGGCCTTAAAAATGTTACTTTTATTTGTTGTGGAAAAAGGATGCAAAACATTGCAGGTCTTTGGGGACTCCTTATTAATCGTCAACTAGGTGAACCGGAATCAAAATTTTCATATTGCTCGTCTTTTTCCTATTCTTGAGGAATTTATGAGGATTATCACTACCTTTGACACTATTTATTTCTCTCATATCTATAGGGAATGGAACAAAATGGTTGATAGGCTTTCCAAAGAAGCCTCACAACTAGAGTATGAAAGATGGCACATCACATAACATACAATAGGGGACAATTTTGATTATCACAAAGGATGGTCTACTTTAGGAGAGCTTCATCTATTTTTGGAACTCCAAGTCTGATAAATGATATATAAATCATGCTTTTGTTTAATGTATATGATATGTGAACCAGTGACATAGTATGTGAAATATGGATCGGAAGGTATATGACTTTATATCAAGACTGTTATTCTTTTTTTTGTTTTTGTTGAAACTTTCAGCTATGGAAGTGACACCATCAAGGAAATATATATGTGGCTATCCTCCATAGCCAATATATATCTATGAATGTAATTTTGTACCAATTTAATGAAATTATGAATTTTATCTATGGAAAAAAAAAACAAATTACAATATTGTAGTTAAAAATTAGTTAAGTTGTGACATAACTGTAAATTTGAGGAAGTTTATCTCATTGATTTAAATTTAATTTCTACAGGGTAATATTTGTAAAGTTTGTGATAATAATTGGAAAGGAAATTTGGAACCAATATGTTGCCAATATGTAAAAGTCTATGATTTCGTCATACATTAGAACATCTCAACTAAATCTAATGAAAAAGCGAGGGTTAACAACCAATCTTAATAATATTTGAGTCATCCATTGATATGGATATGTAATCATTGGACATTATTATTAGGTAGAATAATTGGAGTGCATGAGTTTATCTAATTAATTTGGTTTGTATTTTGTTAATAATTCTTTGAAAATTAATATTGCATGGATTTCGTTAATGCATTGGGTTGATGGTGCCAGATTTTGCTTAATAATTAAAGGCATTTGAAGTTTTTAAAGCGAGGTGTTTGTATACCATGTAGTGGAGGTTGTCACAATGGACATGGAAGATTCACTTGTTATATTGGGCTCAAATCATTTGCTAAGGATTGTTCTCATTCCTAAAAGCCATTGTATTTGAGAGGGAATCATAGAATATTACCAAAAAAAAATACATAACAATAAGACCATAAGAGGAGAAAATATGCCAATGCCATTCGAGTTGGTGAAGGCCCTTGTCATGGTGTTAGATTAAGTGGATTGTGCGTTAATGCTATCAAAGAAGGATCCAAAAATCAAGATAATTAACATATTGGGGAATAATGAGAATTATTGTGACCAAAAATCCAAAAGGATACATTATAAAGTGAGGATCCATAATTCAATCTAACTTTCAAATTGGGGAACAATGAGAAATGTTGTGAGAAAAGGTAAAAAACGATACATTATAGAAGCAATAACTTGACTTGATGGAGGATAAGTGAATTGCCATGATTCATACACATATCAGACGGAGGAAAAATGAATTACCATGAGTAATACAAATGTTTAGAGATACTTGGGAAGGCATAATACATGCACCTATTGTACAACTTGAAATGAGAGAAAATGATCTGCTTGCTGAGTTGATTAAGGAATAGTGTTTCAAGGTGGACAAATTTAGAGAATTTGTGACCGTTTTTAAAGAGGGCAAATAGGAAAGTGGCATAGACTTGTAATGATCATGACACATAAGTAGATTCATTCCATAGAGGGTTGTGTGAGGTGAGATATTTGTGTCCAATAGAAGCAGATCATGAGGTCTTACACTTGGACATTACAATTAATGTGTTTGATGTCAAAGATGTTATCCTGGATTTAGGTGATCAAGTTAATATGATGCCAAAATAAAATTGGAAGTTCTAGGATACCCATTGTTATCACATAAAAATGGCACACCCTGACCAAAATGCCAAGTGCACCGAAATACTCCAATAATAGTATGGGTACCATGACATGTCCCCTCTAATTAACCTATAGGAACCCCTTTCCTATAGTTAAATTTGTTCAAAAGGACATAAAACCCACTTTTATATGACAAATCCCCTTAATTATCTTTAAGAACCCTTTTCCTAAAGTTAATTTCACTAAAATCTCATAAAAACCCAATTTCACACAATAATCCACTTAATTAACTTTAGAAACCCCCTTTCTAAAGTTAATCTTGATTAATTAAGTCATAAACCCCTTTTATGACTTTCCCTCCTAATTTTATTTTCAAAAAAGAAAAAATATGACAAAATATCATATTTTTCCTATAAAACAAGGAGGGGTCTCACCCCATTTCACTCATTCCCTCGTTTTTACACTCTCCCATTCATTTTTTCAATCATCTCCCTCATTGTGAATTTTCCCCTAGTTTTCCCCTTTTGTTATTGAAACCCAAGTTTCACAAAAACCTTAGTTTATGAAGGAGACCATCACTATTGAAACCATCTATAGCCAAAGGAGGAGGAGAGTAGCTACAACCACACACTCGGGGAAGCAAAGAACCCTCCCATGGAGAGGCTACCAAAATATATGAAGCTTCAAGAGCCATCTGTAGGTGATATTGTAAGATCTTTGCATTTGGGTAATGAATATTTAATTCATTCTTTGATTATATTTGTTGTTTTTGTGTATTTTCTCTATTGCATGTATTTTATTTGTACATAATAGCATGATTCTCAGGATACATTTATTTATGGAAAAATAGGGTTTTTAGTTTTCTAACCCCATTTCTCTATAATCTTATAGCAACCACAAGATTTACAAATTTGATAACCCTTGCTACAAATTTGCATCAACAAAACAATGAATCGACTCGGGATCTGAGCCAATTTCAAGATCCCTGGTTGTGGGTGTGTGGTAAATGGTTGAGTTCTTTGTTTTTATTGGTTGTTCATGAGTTTTTAAGGGTTTATTAACTTTTTGTAGCTTGTTGTTTGTATTTGCAAGTTATAGGGGTTGGAAATTACTCAAGAACATGAGAATAACAACTACCAGGGACCAACATACAAAAGGAGGTCAACATGAGCATTGACCAATGCACATAACATGCCCAATGTCAACATTGTCCAACATAAGAAATAACCCAGTTTCCGCAACTGACCAATGCACTTTTTGAGGTACATTTTTGCAAGTTTTTTTTTATTTTCTTCTAGTTTTTTGTGCTTCTATGTGTTTGTTAGGTTGTTGTAAGTTTATTTATTTTCTTAGAAACCCTATCAAATCCAAAGGATTGAAGAACAAAATCCCCTGGGGGTTTCATTACCTTTCCTTCAAGTGGTTTTTTGGGGGTTTGGCTCTTTGTTTTCCCTTGCAAACAGTCTGTACCTCTGCATTGCAGTGGTTGTTGATACTTGTAGGTTTATTTTCATTGCATTTCATGCCATTTCAATTTTAAAAGAAAATTAAAAAATCATATAGGTTAGGGAATATGAACTAGTTTGCATTGCATAGATTCTATCTATTAATTACAACCATAGGCTTTATTTTTTTATTGATTATAGAATATAGATGCAATTCAGGTTTTCATAAACCCCTTAGTGAAAATAAAAAGGCCACTTAGGTCCCCAATTTTTTTCTTGACAATAACGATTTTGTTTGTGTGAATTTGATTGTATCATTTGAAAAAAAAAATTGTTTAAAATTTTTGAATTTTCATGCATTAAGTCATTTACGTTTCATTATAGGAAAAGTCATCACTTAGTACTTTAATTTTTTACTTGCATATTTATGTAGAATTTGAATTTCAGTATTTATTTTTCAACAATTTAATTTTAATATACACCACCAACACACAAAGCACACCTTAACTTTTATGCTTGGTTCATGACGACAAGCTCAACCATAAAATTAACTATTAACTTAACACACATTTAAGCCCGCTTGGGCACCAAAATAAATTTGTATTTAAGTTCTGACCCTGGATATAGGCATCCAAAAAAATCCCCTTGGTCACTTACATATAATATCGAGGGTTAGACCAAAGGTGTGATTGATACTCCTTGCTCTTTCACTTCTGAATATCCCTAGACCATGTGATTTCATCATGAAGGCAAGGTACCCTGTTACATGTGTCTATGAAGAGGTAGATTAGTAACCAATCTTAGGTGTCTTTTTCCCAAGTGGTTGTCGCAAGAAGGAGGGCACCCAAGATAAATTTTGACAAGCCAGGGGACCTCTCACTACCCACTACCCTGTATTTATAACCGTCTCTCGCACCTTCACTCAACTATAGAGGGGACCCCATCTCCCCATGTTGTTAATCCATCCATAGTTTAGGTTTTGTTTGAGTGCTTTAGTTGATATTCTAGGCTAGAGTCATTTTCTTTTGATAGGATGAAACTTCTTGAATTAGGACTACTTCACTCATCATATACACTCGAAACCACTTATGCACCACCTGAGCACGTAGTGTGTGTGTTTGATTAAGTAGTCACTTAATTAATCTTTTCCTTTATTTATCATTTTTTATTAACTTCTTGCTTAGAGATATACCTACCTTAGGACACCATATATCCCCATAGGAGATAGTCTTGTTGGTTGCAAGGTATTCAAACTAAGTTATCCATTAGGTGTACTATCCTCTCTTCCTGACAAAACATGGTTCCTCACCCTAACCTATCCTCAAGTTATATCTCATCTAATTTAGAACCCCCATCGCCATTGAGGGGTACTAGTACATCAAGTTCTACGCCCACATCCCCCCCATTAGGTCCTTCATCCCCTTCTAACCCTAGATCCACCATGGCTAGAGATAACCTTGGAACTAACACTAATCAACCCTCTATTCCTTTCATGGTTGGTTTAAACCTACGTGCTTTGAACAAGTTTATTAACAATCCCATCCACCACGACACTAATTAATCCCATATGACAAACAAATTTCCATCACATATCCCTAAGTTTGAAAGTAAACTAGGAGAAGACCCCTTTAACCACATCATGTCCTTCCACCTTTGGTGTTCCTCTAAATCCATAATAGAGGATTCAATTAGGTTGAGACTTTTCCAATGCACTCAGATGGATGTTTCTTCTAATTGGTACATTGATCAACTTAGTAACACCTATAGAACCTTTGAGTCCATCGACAAAGTGCTCCTTACTTTATTCCAAATCCCAGTACGCCATGATATCGGAATATAAATCTTGACTAAATTTCTCCAAACCATTGCTACCCACATCTTGTATCACATCCATGAGTGGTATAGATGATGAGGCTTGTTTAAAGCTTAAATATGTGATTCCTTCCTTATGGACTAGTTTCTCAAGTCCCTTCTTGACACCATTTCCAAAGATGTGGCCATGACCCTCCCTAGGAACAAGGAATAAGCCATTGAAAAGTACTTATAGTATGATATGATATTTTCCCAATTAGGGTACCTTTATACCATTCTACCTGATTCTCCTCACTCTCACTCAAGTGAATTTCCTGCACCAGGGGCATCCCACGCAACAGACGGTCTGGTCAGATCTATCTCCCATATCCACAACCGACTCCTCTCAAGCCTAGTGGATATAGTAACCCTTATGGGAGGGGTACACACTTACTATGGATATCAAAACCCCCCTTGGGATCCTTCATGTGCTTCATCTCATATGGGAAATAACACCTCTTACCCTACACCTCATGCATTTACACATGGTCAGGCCCCCCTTTATGGCAAATCCCCTTGTGGTGGATTTTGTATGAACCCTTATTACACTTTCCCTGGACCACTATCGGCTACCCTTGCCCCTCCAAAAATGGTCCCCCAACCCCTTACTAGTAAGATTACATCCCCTCCTCAAGGGAAAGTGTATGCACAACAAAATTCTCCCAGTCCCCCAATCAAAAAAAGAATAAAAATAAGGGGAAAGGTAATAAGAACAAGCAAAGCAAGGGGAAATAAGGGAATCAAAATCCTCCACCCAATACCAATGTTGGGGGAAATTGGCCCACCACAAACTAAGGCCAAGGTAGCAATCCCCATCCCAAGTAGGGGAAGAACTAGAACCTCTGCACTAATAAACATTGTGCTAGTTGTGGTGCCTATGGGGATTACACTCATGAATTCCCTTTATTACCTAAAATGCATCGAATGTGGGAAGAAGTTGAGGCTTCCAAGAACACCAATAGTCAAGCTACCTCATCCTCTATGTCACAACCAATTGTGTTGAGTAATCCTTTCCCAGAATGAGCATTTGTATCCACTTAAAAATCCCCTCCATTTCTCCCTCCCCCTTCCACCACTCCTTGGAATAAGAATCCTCTTTGTGGGTTCAACTAATGTTAATCTTACTACTCGATCCCGCTAGTACCGTATGCTCCCTGAGGAAAAATTGACTGAATCCTCTAATCCTCCTCTATGCAATAATGGGCCTTTACAGATCCCTCTTGCTAGTGTGACTCTCCTTCACAAAGTACTCAAGGTATGTTAAGGAGAAATTCCCCCAACTCCCATGGGTGGGAAACCCAACACTATAGCATAGTGGATGACTTAGCTCAATCCCTTGCAATGATGTTAGCCCTTGAAGTCCTTTAGACGTGTCCTTCATGAAGGAAGGAGTTACTTGTTTCTTTGGGTGATGTTTATCCATCGAACGATGGAATGATTACCTTCAATAGTGACATGCCTGAACCATTTAGATTACCACCCTCGATAGCCTTCAAAATTCCAATATCCATAAAAAATTCCATCATCCATCGATGCCTTATTGATGAAGGTGCATCCACATGAGTCATGTCATCCCAAGTCTGGAAAAAGTTAGGCTCCCCCACACTTGTTTCATACACTATCTCCCTTTGTGCATATGATGATCAACCCTCTCAACTTGAAGGGATTTACCAGAATTTACCTGTCTAGTTAGGAGGAAAAGAAGTATGCATTGACATTAAATTTACTGATGCTCCATTGAACTACAACATCCTTCTAGATCGAATCTTCATGTATAAGGAAGTGGCTTCCTTGATATTTGGAAAGATGATCTTCCCCCATAATGGGAAACTTGTCACCCTCGATCAATTGACGTACCGCGACCCCTAAGTGCAACTTCAGTATGACCATGCAGTTTCCTCCTTGGGTGAGAGCCACATAGTTCCCTCTCTCTCAGACATCATCCCTAGAGTCTACAAAAAATCAACATTGCTTGGCACGTATTATAGACCTCCTCCCACGATTACCCACCCTAATTTATCTAATGTCTATATGGTGTCATTTGGTCATAAACTAGCGGGCCCACATCCACTACCATTGATTGGACCCTCAAATATTGCATCCTCCATTCCACCAGCTAGAGAACATCTGCACCCACATTATCTATTTGGTAAAGTACCTTTCTTATTTACTCCTCCGGGAATTTTTAGTACCCTGGTCATGGCCACTTTGAACCTACCTAACCTAATCTTAGGGATTCTACTTTGGTATTTGGACCCCCCTCCAAATCCTCTTCCCTCTTCCTCCTACTTCACAAACTTAGTATTTGGCCTTGAATCCTATGCAAGCAATACCAATGACCCCTATATCTCCTAGGGAACTTGCATAGGCCCCACCTCAACCAACATAGAAAGGAAAAGGAGTTGAAAAGGGGGGAAATACCAAAACCAAAGGAGTAATAGACACTCTTAAACAACCATGGCCATCCAGAACATTGCAGCTAGGCCCATACCCCCATGAGCCATATGTTATATCTCTAGCCATGTTATCTTCAATTGTCCTAGGCTATCTAAAATGAAAGAAGCTTACAATGTAGATGATTTAGAACACAATCCATCCATACCTATTTTGGAAGTCCCCCCCCCTAAGTCATTGAATAATTGTGTTAATTATTTGCACACAAATCACCCATGTGCTTTGTGTGATACCTATGGCCATTATTCTCTTCACTTTCCTAGAATACCCCCGTATTGAGATTCTCTTGAGATCCTTTGACAATTGGATTCCATTTTCCAGGAAGATCCAACTCCGATGGTAGAGGACCCTGCTATCAAATGTGACAAGTCTTCCTAATGAAATCATCAACCGATCATTGAGATTGCCACCCCTGAAGTGAAAACAAGTGAGAATACCATGCAAATTCTCTACTTATCAACTTTTGTGGGATCACATATGTTGAAAATCCTCCATTTTCCACTGAGGTACTATTATTTCACAATTTGTACTTGTCCAAGCCTAAGACAAGTAAATCAAATTGGCATAACTACAAGATAACCCACCAATGTCACCTTAGTAGTAAATCCCCACTTTTAAGGGATGGATGAGGTCCAACCCAGGGGAGGCATCCCCGATACCCTCAAGGGATAAAAGAGAAAGGGTATAGCCAAGTTTGAAGGTACCTTTCATTAGTTACCTAAGTCAAGTGTCTATGTTTGTGAAATTGAGGAAAAGAGAAGAGTTTGTGTACATTCCTGGAACAAGAACAATATAACATGTAAATATATCAATTTCCAAGTACTAATATAATGAAATCACCTCAATAAAAAATATACGACAAAACATATTTTGGATGATATGAAATTGAAACAAACTAATAGTTTATATCAACAATGAAGTTTTGTAACAACCACAAGAAATATTGCTCAAAATTACAAGGAAATACAATATAAAATTAGTATTTATCCAATATATTAATTAGCACTTGTCACAAGAAATTTATGAGTGAGTTAGCTATGAGTTAGAGTGGATAATGTAGAAAATTTGCAGAAATTAGTATAGTTGTAGCAAAGATTTGCTACAACAAAAAGTTAGTTAGTAAAATTTCTGAAACAATATAGAGTATGGTTAAGAGAAGTTAGTAAATTTTTTATAGAGTAGAGTATGAAAGTTGTTTGATCAATAACTTCACAAGAGAGAGATGAAACTAGTTTCTTTTGGGCTTATGGAGTCAATTACAACAATAATATAACTTGGAGAAATAAATGATAACAATGTTCTAATAATAATGAGATGAAGTTGAGGAGCTATCACTTTAAGGCCTCAAACTCCAAGTCTCAAAAAGATGAATTTTCTAGAGAGTAAGCTCTTTTGGTGTTAAGAACCAAACATCAATATAGCATAGAAAAACCTTAGAATAAGTACTCAACGCCTTGAAAAAGAGATAAATTCAGATAATAAGCCTCTTCGAGGGGGAAACCTCCTTATGCCCATATAAATGTCCAAGTACAAGATGATTCCAAATGAAAATGTCTCCTTGGTATATATAGGAGACTATGAGGTACAATTACAACTAATGGACTCAAACCGACATAAATAAAATAACATTACTAATGTAATATGCCCCAATTAAGGGGTAATGAGCCACTATTTAGGGCTTAACATGCCTCTCCCCTTGAGACAAGTGTTGTTCTCAATGCTTGAGTAACTATGGATGCTTCTGTATAAAATACTCATCTTCCCAAGTGGAATCTTCAGCCAGTAGTTTCCTCCATTTAATGAGATACTCTAAAATTGATCTATTCCTCAGCTGGCGAATTCTTATGTCAGTGATGGCTT
>ML800541.1:129417-145433 GCA_009831015.1 Picea engelmannii
ATTTGGGTTCCCAAAGGCAAACCACATGTTGAATGCTATCCTTTAAAGTTCCTATGAATACATAAATCAAGTGATCATCTGGAATATTTGTTACCTTTATATTCAATCTTTGGAATTTCTCAATGTGCTCTGTAACTAAACCCTTTTTCTTTAGATTTATCAATTGGCTAAAGAAGGTATTTCTCCTTATATTCTCAAAGTGTGCTATCATTTCTTCCATGAAAATTGTCCAAGTGACGAGTGATTTGCAAGAACAAAGCCATCGATACCATACAAATTGATTGGGTTCTAAATATAAATAAACAATTTGTACATTTTGTGTATGTGGCACATTATGTAGATCAAATAATTGCTCCATATGAAGTATCCATGTGATTGGGTCCTTTCCATCAAACTTCCTCATATCGATTTTAGAAACGTGGTTGGTCTTCAAACCAAAGTTGGATTTTCTCCATTCTTGATTCATCTTCCTTGTGTCCTGATCATGAATTTCATGGGACACATTTTCACTTTCATGTGTCCTCTCTATAAGAATTATTTTTAATCCTTCCATGATCTCCCTTTTTAAACCATCCATCTTAGTATCCATTATTGCCTCCAGTTCATATTTTGTCACTGTCTTCTTTTGTAATTCATTTATTTCCCTACGCATTTCTTCACCTTCATCAAGAGTCCAAGTAGGACTCTCTGGAGGCTTATTTGGTGTAGAAGTTCCCTTTTTGGGTGGCATGTTGGCCAAGTATCACTTTTGAACCTTGATTTTGAGGTGGTTCTGCTAGACACTATTTCTTCTGTTGTATCTCCAAAGTTTCATCCCTTATGGGTATGAAACTTTATTTTTTGTAGCTATATGATATTTCTTCTCTGCAATGCCATAGGTATGATTAAAATTGGATGTGCCAAGTGGAATTTACGGTAACTTCCTCACAAATTTTTGTTTTTTTTTCCTTTCCAGGAGATCTCACTTGTATAGCATGCCCCACACAAAATAATTGGTATAAAATTTTGAAAATTGTTCCAGATATACTACGGAATGTTCACTATCCAATGAAACTAGTCTCACTCAATTTAGATACTCTAGGAAGAAGTTATGATTGTTTTACCAGGAACACCTGCTTGAGACTAGTCAATAGGACTAGTCAGATACCCTATCTTCCACAGGGTGTATCTACAAATGTAAGATGACCCAGAAGATGAAAGTTTTACCACAGATACCTTACTAAGTTCTGTGAATAGCCTCTAGAGTTCAAGGTCTGAAACATTACATAAAAAAATTTATAGCGAAAATTCCACAATGACTCAATTCAGAATGATTCCAGAACCCTATCTTACACATGATGTATCTACGAAAGTATAAGGCCTCAAGAGATGAAATTTTAACCCAACATACCTTGATTCGTCTAATAAATATCCTCCAAGCCATTCCTTATGAAACATTGTAAAAAAAATATATAGCGAAGATGCCAAGGTGTCTCAGATGTAGCAACGAAACCACAAGACCTTGAGCTCTGATACCATATGTTAAGAACCAAACATCAATATAGCATAGAAAAACCTCAGAATAAGTAATCAACTCCTTGAAAAAGAGACAAATTCAGATAATAAGCCTCTTCGAGGGGGAAACCTCCTTATTCCCACATAAATGTCCAAGTACAAGATTATTCTAAATGAAAATGTCTCCTTGGTATATATAGGAGACTAGGAGGTATAATTACAACTAATGGACTCAAGCCGACATAAATAAAATAACATTACTAATGTAATATGCCCCAATTAAGGGGTAATGAGCCACTATTTAGGTCTTTAAATTTAGGCTCTAGCGAATTCTTCTTCTTCCTTAGACTCTTGAAATATATATCAACAAGTTTATATAAAAATAATTCTAAAGTTATATCACTTTAGGGATTTAGAAGCTTTCCCTAGACAAGATTCCCTTAGCAATTCAATAAGTGGAATGAACTAGAGAGAGGAAGAAACACCTTATGTTCCTCTCCTAGGGTTTAGGAAAGAAATTTCATAATCTTCAACATGAACAAGTAAAATTTACCATTAAAATTCAAAGCATGAAATGAAATTGCATATTTTACTTACTTCACCAAGAATAATCAAGCACAAAACCCTAGTTTGCAAAAAATTCCACCATAAATCAGCCAAGAAGAATCCAAACATGTCCTCCAAGAGGTGTGCACTAGTAAAATAATCCAATGTTGCCAAAGAGGGAGAAAATTTAATTCCTTATCCTCTTGTGTGAGGAATCATTATGATGAAAATGAATGGTGGCTAGACATATTTATATGGGAAATCCTAGCCACCAAAAAGTCATGTCTTTTCAATAATTGAGCCTACTTCTTAATTTTCCCATTCATATTAAACAAAATTCATTTTTTACAAGAATAAACCCTAAAGGGTGATGTCATTCCCTTCTTGGGTGATGTTGAGCCCCTAAGTAGGATGCCAGGATGGAAAATGTGCAACGTTAGGCCTCCAAATGCCATACTTCATGCTCACACGTGCCAAGTGTCAAAAGCCTCCATCGAAGCATCACCCCCACCAAGCCTTAATGACTTCATGGGATAGTAAGGTGATGTCCAAGCCTCCAAAGGCTTGTGTCCAAGTGGAAGGAAGTAGGAGCTCATCCACTAGCCATGCAAGAGTGCCTCCAAAGGAAACACCCTCAACCATCATTGTGTAAGTGGTGATGACGAGCCTTTCCCAGACATGGGGTTTCTGCATCCATCCTTGGGATCCAAATCCCCCATGAATTTCCAAGCAATGCCATATCCCCATGAATACATGTCCATCGGGAAAGGTCCTACAAAGACAAATAGATGTTCCCTCCAAGGGTCAATAAGTCACAAGAATCATGCCAAGTAAGACACATATAATAATGGAACCAGCCAAACATGTGCATCAAACCCTCCCCTTTAAAGCTAAACAAATTCTCAAAAAACTTATACGATTTGTCAAATTTAGGTGTGGGAGGGGTGTCAAGGCATCATATTGGGTTAGTTAACCCCCAAGTCAAAGATGTTTCCCCAGAGAAACCTATCTAAGCCATGTGTGAGCATGAGGTGGAGTGGGGTAAGAATTTTGGGATGGGGTTCATGACATACAAGGGTTTATATTGTCTCATTTATGGGTGCCTTTGTAGAGAGTGTGTTGCCCTTCGTCCGTGATGCAACATTTTTCCAAGCCCCCTTTTTCCATTAATTGATTAAAGTCCAAAACAATTGGGTACTATAAGATATGGGAAGAAAAGAGTACCACAACATCACTTGAACCTTAGGTACAATGAGTTCCATATGCATGGAAAGAAAAGGACACTGGATAAATGCACCTCCTCGACAAGTGGGACATCTATATAATGTGAGTTTGAATTTGTAGGTCTTTCAATTCTTTTAGGAGAAACACTTCATTTTTCTCAAGACCTCTTGGGTTGGCATCTAAAAGGTTCATGATTGGTTTTAATATTTTTCCAACTACATTTCCCTCTAGGCATTCATCCCCTTCTCCCGAAAACCCAAAAGATAAGGAGACCAAATGGAAGAAGAATGGAAAATGATAAGTATGAATGGGAATGGCACAATGACTCTTCAAGGAACCCCCTAGTAGTACCCTATTCCCGAGGGTGGCCAACTTGCTAGGACATAATGATACCCACCAAGGTTAAATAAGGAAAAAGGTATAATTTCCAAGTAAATGTTTTATAATCAAGAAAGAATCATTTGCAAACATATTCAAATGATTCAATTAATAGAGTGGCACTTACCATGATACCAGACTTATTACCTCATGAAGAAAGACCTGTTTCCCTCGATGGCTAGGCTGGTTTGATAGATGTTTCTCTATTGTTGGTGATGTATGTTGGTGCATCAATGAAAAGGAGGGGCCCTCCGGGGCTATGCTAGTCAATCTGGTTCTCAACACTCCATGTATGCTACTTGTGGGCCTCAATACATGATCTCCTTAGTTATCCCTAGTCTAAGGGGGTAGAAGGTACATCAAAGAATCCATTTTATCCTTAATTCCTCTTCAGTATCAATACTAGTGGATCCTTCATCCCCTAGTCTTTAATCTACCCATGTAGATGTCACACATCTGAGCCATCCTTCTCATTCCCATGGTGGGTTTTCTACCCCATCTTTCACCACTTCATCTAGTAGTGTAGAATCTACTTCTCCCATTTTCCTTTCTAATGAGGATGTTCTAGTGTCCCTTACCACTCTAGATTACCCTTGGGATGATTCACCTCATTCCTTCATTTTTCCTCGGCAACCTAGTCCCTCCGCCCGAAATGATATTGAATTGAAATATCTTTCGAATGAGCATTTGTTCACCATATCCACAACTAATACTTGGTATGGTGACATTCTAACCTATTTTCAAACCTATTAGTTGAGTCCCTTTGAGCCATATGTGTAAATTTTTTGAACCTGCACATAATAGATCTAGATAGCAAATGACATACACAATTTGCAGAGAAAATATGAGAAAAGAGAAGAAGGAGAGAAAGAATGGAAGAATTCTCATTAACCAAATGAATGAATGATAATTTACACATGATATACTCTATATAACTCAACTAATGCACACTGGAGGAGAAGCCAATGTGCCATAGTGGTGGTCTAGAGTGATCTAGACACACACCAACAGTTACGAGAGTAAACTGCCACCTAGTCTAGTCTCTCAGGAAATTACGTGAGTGAACTGCCACCTAGTCTGGGTTAACTAGTCTCTTAGTCTTCAATTAACTAACTAAAACAAAGTGAAGTGAGGAGGATATTAGGGAATCATGAGTAATGCACTAGTCTAGTGATGATCCTAAGGAAAATGCGCATTAGCTGGTGATGATCCCAAAGTTGCATGGTGATGATCCCAATGTTGCATCTAGAATCCACTAAAGTGATCAAACTGAAGTGTGAATTGAAGAGAATATTCTCCTAGAGAAATATTCTCCCTAAACTATAGGAGACTGAATATTGACTAATAAACATAGGTAAAACCTTAGGAAAAAGAAATCATATGTGTGTGAAGTATCTCCAACACCCCCCTTGAACATCACTATGGTGAAAATAAAGAATGGGTCCCAACAACAAGGCCATGTTAGGTACTAAAATACAAAATATACACTGAAATAAACGAGGAAAGAGGGAACACCTCATGAGAACCTCCCCCCTCTCAAAGTACAATGTATGTAAAAAGAAGAACTGACAATTTCTAGGAAATTGTGTCCTTCACTCCAAGACGATTGCGAAGAGAATGGAACTTCTTCTCAGTGAAGGTCTTGGTGAAAATGTCTGCAGTCTGTTCTGTTGAAGGAAAAAACTACAGGTCGATGATCCCCTCATGTACCAAGTATCGGATGTAGTGCATGTGAATATCGATGGGATTCGTCTGCTGTCTTTGAAATGGATCTCTACGGAACTTCAGAGTGCTCTGGTTGTCACACCACATGACGATCGACCAATGAAACTGAATTCCCAACTCAGTGAGAAAATGTTGTAGCCACATAAATTGAATGGTTATATTAACTACCCCTTTGTACTCTACCTTGATTGAAGATAGAGCAATATCATCCTGCTTCTTTCTCGACCAATAGATAGGCCTGAAACCAAGACTGAGTGAGTAACCAGATGTGGACTTTCGATCAATGCTATCGCCAACCCAGTTAGAATCAATGAACCTAATGGGGTCCAATGTAAAGTCTGATGCATAGTGAATCCCAAAGGTGATGGTGCCCTGTACAAATTGAAGGATACACTTTGCAGCCTTCGAATGTAGCTCATGCGACTCCTGCATGAACCTGGAGACTCATCCAACTGCATAGGAGAGGTCTAGCCTAGAGTGTGTGAGATACAACAAGCTCCCCACTAGTTGTATGTACATTGTGCTATCAACTAGTGGAGTGTCCCCGCCATCCTCAAGTTCAACTCCTGATAGGAAAGGATTCAGGGAAGACTTGCATTCTGTCATGTGAAATCTCTCAAGGAGATCTCTAGCATACTTTGCCTGAGAGTGTTTGATGCCTAATGCATCCTAATTGATATCGAGTCCAAGGAAGAAATGTAGTGGACCCATGTTCATCATCAGGAACCTATCATGCAGAATCCTCTTGACTGCAACAATCGTTGAAGTTGAGCAACCGATGATCAAAAAATCATCAACATACATAAGTAGGAGTAAAAGTGAATCATCCATCCTAAGCATGCAAACATTTGGGTATGAATTACAACATACAAAGTTCTATAACAACATTTAGGAGTCCATATTGGAATACCATACCCTCAAGGCCTGCTTGAGGCCATAAAGAGACTTCTTCAGTCGACATACCAAAGATGAATCCTACATAAATCCCTAGGGATTTTCCATATAGATCTCCTCAGAGAGATTTTCATGAAGAAATACATTCTTCGCGTCCATATGATGGACGTCACATCCCTTGGCTGTCGTAATGACAAGTGAAAAAAACATATGGAATCCATCTTCACTACTAGAGCGAAGGTCTCATCATAGTAAATTCCATGCACCTGCTGAAAGCCTTTGGAAACTAGCCTAGCTTTGTATCTTCTAACCTATCCATCCATTACGCTCTTGGTCATATAGACCCATATGCACCTGACAAGTTTCCTTCCTCAAGGAAGGGGAACCAGATCCCAAGTCTGGTTCTCGAGGAGAGATTTGTACTCCTACATGGAAGATTCCCAAAAAGGATTTCCAACAGCCTCACCATAGGACTGTGGATATAAAGACTGAACCAAGAAAATATGTCTAGGTGGAATTGGTTCAATGGAAGTGAGTGACAGAGGAGGTTCCTTGAAATTAGATCGATTCCTCCTAGTATCAGCTGGATCTCCAACAAGATATCTTGCATCCTAAAGAGTAGTCTTGGCCCACTTGGGCCTCTGCTCTGTCTTTGCATGCAATGAATCTACATATGACTGTACTGACTCTGTATCTGGATCATCTAAATCCTATGAATAAGATTCGGCATGTGCATGCTCATCATCTCTGACAGGTGGAATAACAAAAGTGTCTTCCTGCGGCTGTTGAGGTACATGAAAGACACTTTCCTCGAATTGGAAACTCTGGTCAATGATGAGTTGGTCCAAGGAAATATCAATGATTCTGTATCCCTTCACACCTTCGGGGTATCCAAAAAAGATACACTCTATGCTCTATGGATCAAGTGCCTTCCTCTGATTAGAGAGAATCCTGGCCCATACACTTGAACCAAAAAAATGGAAGTGGGTCTTATCCTTGACAAATATATGGGGAGAATGTTTTTGGATGTAGGTTGCACAATTAAGTGCTTCATCCCATAATCTCTGTGGAAGTGACTTTGCATGTAGCATGCAAGATTCCATCTCTTTTAGAGATCTATTTTTCTGCTCAAAAACTTAGTTTTTCTATAGAGTATAGGGAATTGTGTGATGCAATTGAATCCATGCCTCATGACAAATATTCTCTATCTCATGGTTGACATACTCTCTCCCGTTATCTATTCGTAGGACTTTGGTTTTCTTTCCTAACTGTGTCTCAACAAGGGCTTTGAAATCTTTGAGGTGTTGAAAGACCTTTGATTTTTTCTTGAGAAATAAAATCCATGTGAATCTTGAGAAATCATAAAAAAAAAATGAACACGTACCTTGGTTTACCAATTGATGGATGCAGAAAAGGGCCCATGAGGTCACTATGGATCAAATCAAAAGGAAAGGAGGCCTTATGAGTCTTTCCTTTGTCGAATTTCTCTTGAGGGTGTTTTCCAAGAACACATCCTTCACAAATTCCTTTGGAGAAGTGGATGTCACGTAGACCATCAACCATTCCTTTCTTGCTAATTTGTTTCATATATCTGAAATTTAAATGCTCAAACCTTTCATTCCATATCCTACTGCTTTCATCAGCATGGGTAAGAAGTAATGCAAAATCTGGTTCAATAAATTTAGAAAATGTGTAGAGTCTAGATTGATGATTTACCTCACAGGTAGCAACCCTGGAATCGGTTTTCATGTCATAGATATCCACTGCATCAGGTGTGAATATGAATCTCTTTTCGGTGCCAGATTTTGTCACCTGGTACACTATAGGTTGCAGGCCTATTTTGAGGAAAGACCTATTTTTGGAAGGAAAGACCTAATCTTGGAGCACGCACAACAAGTGTCAAGAAAGAAACATGTAGAAAAATAAGCATGCAAGAGGAAAAACCACATGACGAGGAGGCATAAAAGCCTAACCATATTAGGGTTAGGGTTTTTGATAAGGATTTTAACGACTATAAGCTTGTAAAATATTATAAATAAGAACCTATGAGGTCTAGGTCAAGGTTGGGTTTTTTTGGAGTAGTTGATATGAGGGAATGTCGATTGTATTGAGGCTGTAGAAGAGTTGAGCAAGGTATATTTTGAGGTTTAGGTCATAGGCTAAGGAGTCTAGTGTGATCTAGTCCTCCTCGTAGAGGTTCCCTAACCTCATCATGATTGTTTGATTGAAGATGTAATCCACGCAATGCCAGATTTTGTAGCAGACTAAATAAAAGAGAAGAGAATCCAAATCTTTATGGACATAGCTCAGGAGGGGGTGAACCATGGTAAAACTTGTGTTCTGTGTGATGATTCTTGAATGTTTACTTTCCGTCAATGTTTATTTTATTTTATGAATGAATAACTAGATGTATTAACATGCATGCATAAGGACAAAAAACAAATGAATCTTAGAAATACTTTAATCAAGAACAAGTTCAATGCATAAATAAAGATAGAATACCCTCCCAGATCCCCACTCATTCCTAGACTGCAAACACCTGGGTATTGCAGTCGCCCATAAAGCTATCTCGGGTGAGACTACATTATGCACTCTGCATGCAACGTTGCCTTCTAGTTTACCAGGAGGGTCGATAGTTTTAGAGGGTTTTGTTGGAAACCTGTTCATATCTGAACCTGGGTCAACTCAAGAAGAAGAGAAAGAGAGAAATCCAACCAAAAAATGGTCATGTTACTGGATGGAACTGTATAGGATTGAGTGGATGGGATCCATGGAAGAAACACGTGGAAGATGAAATTATAGAAGGGAATGTTCAGTCCATGGAATACAACAAAGGCAGAGATCAAAATATGGTTGAAAACAAAGGAACTCGAGTTTGTGCAGAAGGACAACATAAACCCTAATCTAAAACCGCGCAAATACCTCGACAAATATGTGTTTAGCGACCTGCATGAGGTATTTTTCTATGATTTCCCACATTTGTTGCAGGAGTGGTTATTGAGGTTAAAATAAAACAACCCTACAAATATAATTAGACAACTAGAGTGGAATCCTATGGAGATCACGCAATTACAACACATTAATAACAAATTTACATGTGCAATAGATTTCTGGTTAGATAGTATTGTTGCGGGGTTTATCACCGAATTTGCAATAGATACAACGAAGTCTTACACCACAACAGAGAAAGATTTTCTAAAGGGACCTAGAGGTAGGTACATCATATCACTGTATACTTCAATCAAGACTTTATTGTATAACAATGGTGTGATGACCATGGAATCACACATCTAAACTTCCCTACATGCATGGGGGAAGGGGGAAGCACTGACAGGAGGTGGAAAAATGGAGGAAGAGATGGATAAGGGAAAGAAGAAGGAGGACATGGACCCAATCATCATGGAGGAACACCAAATAAAGCAGATAATGGAAAAATGTGGAAAGACACGCAGTGGAGTACCCTACCAATATAAGATGAATAACAAGAAGAGAACCATAGTTGATAGAGAGGGCTTAGCAAGAGATGAAGAAGAGGTAGACAATCTCTGGGTTGTGGATCATATTGAGAAAATCCTGCAAACAACATATGAAAGGAAAATAGGAGGTCCAAGGGAAGGAACAGAAGGCGAAACTCCAATCTAGATCACCGTCAGTGTGGAACCTACAACCCCATGTGCGACTAACACACCAGAAAGAACATCAACGTTTAGACAACCAAATTTTAGTGGAAGAAATACAACATGAAACAAATCCGAGTAAGGAGCAACAACTAGAGGAGCCAGTTAAGTAAGTAACAGTCAAATATCTACACCACACAGAGGTAGTAGTTCAACACAATTTAAAATGGCAGGACATGATCCCACGATCAGGTTACCAAAATTTCGGGGAGAGGCATTAGAGGACTCCTGAAAAACACTTATTCATCTGTGACAAGATATGAGAAGCAAAGAAGATCATAGATGAGGATAAAAAAATCACGCGGTTAGATATCACACTAAGAGACCATGCACTAGACTGGTACATGATCCTAGATGTAAACATTCCACCAGGAGTAACAAGGACTATTACCAACATGAAAAAAATACTGATAAACGAATTTCAGAAGCCCAACTCAGAGGATCAGTATATGAATGAAATGATTGAATTTAGGAAAAAACCAGGTGAGTTTGTTTGGGATATTGATCATAGGTTTAAGCATCTAAAATGTAAGTTGAAATATGCAATGACTGACATGCAACATAAGCATTTATTTGTGAACTCATTGTTACCACATTTGAAATACCCATTAAGACAACAAAAGTTCCAAACTCAGGCAGAGGCTCTGGAGGAAGCCTTACAACTAGAAGAGAACCAATATCAGCACACATATCCAACAATAGAGGAGTTGAAGAATCTAACATTTCAACTTAACCATAATAGGGGTAAAGAGAAAAGAGAAGTTGCTTGGTGTACCTTTTGTAGGACATAAGGACACCATAAGAATGAATGTCCAAATTTCACGCAATATATGGAAACAGAGGTGCCAAACCCACTTCCAACAAGAGGACCATGGTTCAATATTTGCAAGCCACATGGACATGATCCATATCATTTCCCAATGGTGCAGAAGTATAAGCCAATACCCAAAAGTTCATATTGCAATTTTTGCAAGTCAGTGGGTCATAATGATAAGGATTGTAGGACGATGGAGCTGATGATAGAAATAACTTTAGATACTTATAGGGTGCAAGCATAAATGACGATAGGAAAAGATACACCTCAATTCAACCAGGTACCACCACCATACAATAATGCACAACAATAATACGACATTGCACAACAACAATACAATAATGTGTTGCCACAATATAACCCCACGCAGTATAACCAGGTACCTTATTATAATGTGCCACTAGGAGATCGAGGTGGAGGACGAATTAGAGGAGGATTTGGCTGAGGTAGAGGAGCGATAGTGTGCCAAAAATTCCAACAACCAGGACAATATGCAAGGGAGTGTCCACTCCCACCAGCAACATGTATGTACTCTCGTGCAACAGATCATGAAACAAAATATTTTCTAACACTCTTGGGAAAGATACAAGAAAAAGGAACCAGAACAACCAGAATGTCCAATGGATTTCTATAGTAACTAGGAGGATGGGAGAAACATCAATATAGCCACTCGAGGAGGAGCCAATACAGGAACCGACGCAGTAAAACAAGATCTAGCGCAACACCAATGGCTTAAGAAGAATATTGAACCACATAACCAGTTTGATGCATGAAAAGAAAAGAAAAAATTCGAGGCCAGATAGGATTTTATCAAGAAAAATGTTGCATCTACATAAGCCACACAACACACTCAAAACTTAACAATGTATGAAATGCCCTCCTCAATGGACTATACCAGTGAAGCAGAACCTTTAGAGAAAGTAAGTACCATAAATACTTTTATGCAATCTTGTATTAAGTTACTCAATAACCCATCAGTTTTTAAGGTTTTACAAGATATGATAGAAATATGTAACACCAAGGTGGAAGGAAAGTTAGAACAGAAAATAGTCAATCATATCCATACAAGAAGAAGTACAAGTAGAGAATTCAGACTGAATGCCAACATTTGGGATTTCAATATGGGAGATATCATACTGGACTTAGGCTCTGAAGTAAATGTCTTACCTAAGAATACATGGCAGTTCATGGGAGAACCCACACTAGGATATTCACATGTCCAATTAAAATTAGAAAATAAACACAAAGCTTTACCAATTGGAAGGCTTAAATGTGTGACCGTAGATTTGGATGGAGTGGGGACTATGGAGGATTTTGAAGTAATAGAGATAGTATATGGTACAACACCTTACCCAACATTTATTGGATTGGATTGGGAATTTGATAACCAAGCTATAATCAACCTAAAGACAAGAAAAATGACTTTTGAATCAAGTGAATATAGATTCATTGCACCATTAGATCCATTAGAAGGAGAAAGGTTTGTGGAACCCACTTATTTGGATCTAGAGTAAATAAACCAGTTGTATAGAACCACCACACAAGAAGAGAATTATGTTAACCCAACTGCAGATGGGGTACTTAGCTGGAGAAGCATTACATCATGTGCTTCTCACTCAGATACAGGTTTGGAGAATTGGAAACAACGATTACATGAAGTTTCAACAAGAAGTTGTGAAATAATAGACCGTGCAGTAAGATGGGTGGGTACAGAGATAAGAGAACCTACCGGTTTTCAAGGGTTAAATGACTTAGAGGAATTTTTAACAAAATATGAAGAGGAAGTAATAGAGAATTAGAGGCTCTTAGCCCTAGATATTTCACTCAAGGCAACACTTGTAATATGGTGGGGTGCGCACAAAGAAACAATTCAAAAATGGTATCCGTGTAAACGACTACTGCGCACTAGATTTGGAGCAGAGCATGGGAGAAATGAAATGCATAGGTATGATGGACAAGGAACACCGATTGAACACTTAGATAAGTGCAAGGCATAATGGAGGATGACACCACCAGAGGAATGGACTCATCACTTTATCCATACATTGGAAGGACTCCCATGGAACTGGTATATAGACCAGGAGATGTGTAGAGGCACTACATAATGGACAGGCTTACACCAAAACTTTGTAGTAAATTTCTCATTTGAATATGAGAACCCCAACATGGATACAACACTGAAGCTGATACATGGAATGATATTTATTAATGAACCAGAAGTTGAAATCATGACAGAATATCAAAAACATAATAGATAGACAATCAAAGAGTTACTTTCAAGCTATCATGTGGAAGAAGAAGCATCGAATGAAGACGATCCATGCAACATTAATATTACATATATTGAAGGAGAAAGAGAGGTGGAAGGTCCATTTCTGGAGTCAGAAGTATTTGTTGCACCAATCTAAGTTAATAAAGTCAACATTGGGACAACTAACAATCCTAAAATGGAAAGTATTGGAGACAATTGGTATGAGCAAACAATAGAAAGAATAACAGAGTTACTGTGCAAATATAGTGACATGTTTCCAACGACCTTTACAAAGATGAAAGGAATAGTAGGGGAGATAGGTTAGATGAAGATACCACTCAAACCTGAGGCTATAACTATCAAGAAAACACCCTACATACTGAATCCAGTGTATAAGCAAAAAGTGAAAGAAGAAATTGACAGAATGTTGGAAGTTGGTATCATAGAACCAATAGAGGAATTTGAATGGATCGGTCCTATGGTAGTCTAAGAAAATAAACAAGGGGGATAATAATTTGTGTAGATCTGAGGAAAATTAATGATTCTTTCTTACATGTCCCTTTCCCTACCCCTTTTACAGATGAGGTCTTAGATAATGTGGGAGGCCAAGAAGCATATTCATTCACAAATGGATTCTTAGGTTACTATAAGATCAAAATAGCTTTAGAAGACAAGTATAAGACTAATTTTTCTACAGAATGGGGATCCTACCAATATATATTCATGTCATTTGGGCTAAAGAATGCACCATCCATATTTTCAAGAGTGGTCATAGCTTCTTTTAAGGAATCCATACATCAATTTATAGAATTATATATGGATGATTGGACTGTATATAGTCTATTAAAAGATCACGTAGAAGTGTTAAAACTCATGTTAGAAAGATGTAGGCAATGTCATATCTCATTGAACATCAAGAAATGCATTTTTGGGACACCTTTTAGAATATTGTTGGGACATATAGTGTGTAAACAAGGTTTACTAGTGGATCCTTCTAAGATTACAGTCATTGTAAATTTACCACCACCAAAGTCAGTGCGCCAGTTAAGAGAAACACTGGGACATACATGCTATTACAAGAAATTTATAAAGGGGTATGCGTAGATTAAAGCACCAATGGAAAAAATGTTAAAKAAGGACACCATATTTMAGTGGAATGAGGACTGTCAGCAAGGATTGGACACTTTAAAACAAAATATGGTAACATCACYTATACTAGTATTTTCAGATTGGGAAAAGACATTTCATGTGCATGTAGATGCATCAACCATAACACTTGGAGCAATTTTGGTGCAACCAGGAGCAGGGGACTTAGACCATCCTATATCCTTTGCAAGAAGAAAGTTGTCAGAATYAGAGAAGAATTAAAACACCATATAAAGAGAAGGCATAGCCATGGTATATGCACTTCAGAAATTGAGGCACTATTTAATGGGTAAACACTTTAAAATGTTCACAGACCATTCTGCCCTCAAATATCTAGTCAACAAGCCAATTTTTTGGGGGGAGGATCTATATATGGCTATTATTGTTCCAAGAATTTGATTTCAAAGTGATAGTCGAGCGAGGGAAGTTGAACGCATGACCTAATCACCTCTCAAGGGTAACTAATGGAGAAGAACCTACTAAGTTGGAAGACAACTTCCCCGATGCAAAACTATTTTCAGTACAGGTAGATGATGAATATTTTTTTGATATTATTGAATACTTAAGTACAGGGGTTGTGCCACAAGAGTTTATCACCGCACAGAATAAAAATCTAGTAGTTAGAGCTACAAACTATCAACTTAGTATAGGACAATTATACAAAATGGGCGTAGATAACATTTTCAGAAGGTTTGTATTGGAACATGAAAGGCCCATAATTTTAGTGGAAGATCATGAAGGTATAGTTGGAGGACACTATGCAGGTAAATATACCATGCAAAAGGTATTGCGTGCAGGATTATGGTGGCCAATAGTCCATAAAGATGCCAAGGAATATTGCCAGAAATGTGATGTCTGTCAGAGGGTTGGCAAACCCAACATAAGGGATGAGATGCCTTTAAGACCACAAGTGACTCTGTAGGTATTTGGAAAAGGGGATATAGAATTTGTGGGACCTACTAACCCACCAACAAAAAGTTCAGGAGCTAGGTATATCATTACTGCGACTGAATACATAACAAGATGGGCAGAAGCAACACCAATCACTACCAAATTTGGGTCATTTTGTGACGGCTATTTCGACGCTCTTGCGATGTTATGTCATGAATATTGCGATGAATATTGAGTCTCTGAAACGTCGTATCATGGGACGTGTCAATTTTGACGAACTTGAATTAATTTCACAAGAGAGATGACCTTAGGGAACTTCTCACAATTGCGACAAAAAAAGAAATATTGTCGCGAATTTGACAATTTAAAAAAACTAATTGAGAACAACTATTTGTCTCAATTACGATGACAATTTTCGTTCTTTATATAGCAATTTTGTCGTAGGATTTTTTATTTCAAAATTGCGACGACAATTTTTCTTGATTTATATAGCAAATTTGTCACAGGAATTTTTATTGTCATCGCAATTGAGACAACAACATTTTTCTTTTTAATGGTCGTCTCACGTACGACGAAAACATTTGTTTGTTTATATAGCAAATGCGTCATAGGAATTTTATGGTCCTTGCACTTGCGAAGACAACATTTCTTTGTTTATATAGCAAATTTGTCGCAGGTATATTAAGGTCGTCAAGATTGCGACGAAAAATATTCATTTAATTTTTTTTTATTATTTTAGGTGGAAATATTAATATTAATATTACCATATTAACAACTATCAATAGAAAACATTGACATTATTTATTATTTATATTAATAACTTATTTTGCATGGGGACTTGGTGTTTTTTCCAACAACCAAGAAACGAGCTTATGCGCTTTGGAAAGGATTGAAAATTTCTAAAGGTTCATATGCTCAATCGTTGGTTGTAGTGAGAGATTCAAATACAATAACTAACCATATGGAATTCATTGTG
>ML800541.1:182310-194843 GCA_009831015.1 Picea engelmannii
GAAAACAAATCTTGGATCATTTGATTTGTCCCATCATCTTCTTCCATGGGATCATTAACTTGATTTGTCCCATCACCTTCTTCCATGAGATCCTCATTTGCTTGGTCATGATGATGTTCCTCAGCTTGTACACCATCATTTCTACTAATACTTGGTGCAATATTCCGCGGAAAGTTAGACGACAACTCTAACTTTATAATTACAAACAATCATGCAAAATCAGTGTATACTATAAAAAACATTCAAACAATATATATACATATACATATAATTTTATATAAAATTGACAAAATAAAAAAATATAACGAATATATAGTTAATTAACATGGGACGATAT
Source organism: Picea engelmannii (assembly GCA_009831015.1). Classification (NCBI taxonomy): domain Eukaryota; kingdom Viridiplantae; phylum Streptophyta; class Pinopsida; order Pinales; family Pinaceae; genus Picea; species Picea engelmannii. The sequence goes on from ML800541.1 coordinate 182,648, forward strand.
TCATTCGATTTGCCATCAATGTGACCATATTTCCTACAATGTTTTGTAGATGTTGCTATTAAAATTCTTATGGGACATCTGAGGCAACATTTTTTACAAGGGAAACAATGTCTACCATCACCCTTTTCACCCGCTTTACTTTTTTCCCCACCTCTAACAACATTCTGCAACATTCTTCCGCACAAAAATACCCTTTCAGAACCGTTGTTGTTATAGCAAGATTTTCGCAACATCTTTAAATTGTCAAATATTTATAGTCCAATTTTAGGTCACTATCATTGCCATTAATACGAACGTGACCTAAAAATATTTATTTTTTTACCTATTTATTTTAGGTCATTTGTAACGGTCAATTTTAAGGTTAGGTAAGTCGTCTCTCTTGCAACGGACAAAGTATAGTCGTCGCTCTTGCAACGAACATTGACCATAATAATTTAGTCAAACTACATGCGTCGAGATAGCGACGAATACGGGGTGGATTTAGAAAAATTGAACTTTTTCTCTTGCATGTTGCGACGAAAGAGTACTTTCGTCGCAAATTTATCAATATGTAGTAGTGAGTCAAAGATTGTAGTGCGAAGACATCAACACACTTCTTGTTTGAGCAAGTGATCACTAGATTTGGATGTCCCAGGATTCTGATGAGTGACCAGGGAACTCATTTTATCAATGCTACCATCAGAGCTATGACTAAAGATTTTGAAGTATATCACCAAAAGAGTACACCATATCATCCTCGGGAAAATGGAACAATAGAAGCTTTCAATAAGATTTTAGAAAATGCTCTGACTAAAATCTGCAATGTCAACATGGATGATTGGGACTTGAAGATACCAGCATTACTATGGGAATATAGGACCACATGTAAGAAGTTGACGAGACAAACACCATTCAGATTGGTGTCTAGGCAGGAAGCAATACTACCATTAGAATTTTTGGTACCTAGTATGTGCATAACAACAATTACCAACATGACAGAAATGGGCACATTACAGGAAATATTTAGTCAACTGATGGAAATGGAAGAGGACATGATTCTAGCAGGATTTCACTAGGAAGTATAGAAAGCAAGAGACAAATTCTAACATGACAGACATATTAAAAAGAAAAGTTTTAAGGAGGGAGACCTAGTCTTTCTCTATGAAAACAATTTTTTCCAACACCCTAGTAAGTTTAGAATACATAGGCTATGGCCATATGAAGTAAAGATTGTCACAGATGGGGTATTTGTACAACTAAAAGACTTGGGAGGAACATAACTGAAAGGAATGATCAATGGTAGTCAATTGAAACTATAAAGGGACAATCGACCTACTAACCCTTAAAAGTTGTAGCACAATAAGAAAGGTATGTATATAGTGTATTATAGTAGAGATTAGGAAATAAAACTCATAAAAAGGAAGACAAAAGTAGAAAAAAGAGAAAAAGGAAGAAAAAATTAGAAAATAAAGAAAATACAAAATATGGGGAAATATTGTGCGCATCAGATAGTGGAATCAGCATGACAAAGAGAAAAAGTGATCGTGCGCAACATATGGTTGACATGAAGCAAACACTCCACACTAAGGAAAAAGTCACAGTGGAAACATACGACGCACCGACAAAGTGCAGTGCACTAGAAAAGGGGCCAATGGTAGGAAAAGTAAAAAACCACATGTCGGGGTAAAAAGGTGCAAATTGGGAATTTATGAAACTGAATGAAGCATATTCGACAAGCTTCAACACATTAATAACAACCAAAGAATCTTCTTCGAGAAGATTGAGGGCATTTATGATTCCCTCTATATAAAGTAAAAACACGGGCCAAACAAGACTTATTGTGTATTTGCAAACCCGCAAAGCTAAGGAGAATGACGACGAAAGGTAAACATATGAGGTTGGAGATCATAGAAGTTGAAGCTCAATCAGGAAACCAAGAACTACCAAATATGGAACCTCCAAAGGTTGGTGCACCAAGCCAAACAACATAGAAAACATGCAGCAGCCATAGGTCGTAGCATGAAACCACGAAGGCGGAGGAGGAATTTACACAAAGAGAGGGAATCATCGATGTCAACGGAATTCCCTCACCGTGGGAAGAACCAGTGAGAACCACACTGGTCTAGGAAGAAGAGAAGGCCCCGACGAAAACTGGAATGGATATCGACTCGCACGATAGTGCACAGGGCCATGAACCTTCAACTATAGACAAACCACCACAACCTTCTAGGGTCGAAGCAGTCCACAGAACGAATGGCTGGAACAACGACATGAAAAAATATGATAGGACAAGACCAAAACCTGTGGTGGGGTCCGTGCAACAAGAGGAGGTACAGATCAAAGATATCATAGGGAAAGAAGAGTCAGGCGGGGAAGACAGAGAACCAAAGGTTGGGACCTCTAGTGCGTCGATGAAGAGAAAGGGAAAACAACCCATCGTGTGGTCCCCACACAAGCAACCCGACACCTCAATCGTCTTATCACACATTCCAAAGGGGGTACAGGCCACGATGTGTCTGACACTATCAAATTCCCATAATTTGTGCAACATTTGTACATGGAGAGCCTAGGCATAGGACCATTCAGAGACTCAATACTACAACTAAAGCAATGGGCGACAGGCATAAAAAACACATGAATTCTCAACTTGCTATAAATTCCCCACTTTGGAAGGGGAAAAGATTTGAACAATTGTGTCAAGCAGTTTCTTGCGATCCTCCATGGAGGATTTTTTTGGTTAGAAGAACCAGTCTCCATAGACATAGAACTAATTGCATTCATCAGAAGCTTGCCATCAAATGGAGAGAAGCCCACGCAGTACCTGGATGACAAAACCAAGGAAAAGGCTCTCGCAGAGGAGATGAAGAAAACATATGGGATTGAAGGAGGCTCGAGTAGAATAATTATGAAGCGGATCAATGACGCAACCACCAAGATGGAAACCAGGCTAATGAAATGCAAGCTACTTTGAAAATGTCGTAAGGAGGAGGTCCATGCAGGGGTTGTCGCAACAACAACATAGTGCTCAAGCGACACCATGCTCAGTTGGGAACCATACTTACTGAACTTATTCCTAGACTAATGCAAGGATGCACAGGACTTGGGGACAGAGTTCCACTACTTATGATTAATGATTTTAATATCACTAATTGGTTGGAAAGAGCCTCCCTACTCATACTTTTGTGATAGAGTAGGACACTTTTGCACAACATGGTACACGTCGATGGAAAGCACTTTGGACCCCAAGTGAAGAAGTGGTAATGCCAACACCTTTGCTCGGTATCTCAATGACATACAAGACAACATAGATAACACTTGGAGGATCACTCTGAAAGTGGTCGCACAATATCAAGGGGTGGCCAACTTTAGGGCTACCTGGCACAACATGTGGATCCAAGCATGCAGGGATCCAGACAAAGAATGGCTTCAACTTCACTTTTGCATTAATGCGAAGGAAGTTGAAATGGTGATGACAGGATGGCAGGATGACTAGAATATCCCAGTCATCACCAAGGATATGCCCAAGGTTTAAGAGGTAGAAGCAGGGTCATCCAAGACATCTGTAGGGGGCAGCGCAACAACAAAAAAATAAAAACAAGAAGGGAAGCCTGGTCAAAAGACAATGACACAGAAGAAGGGAAACAAACCAAAGAAGGATGCGCAAACAGTAAAGAAAGACAATGCCCCAATGTAGGAAGAACAAGGAAGGGGGGACACAGCGACGTAAGAAACCTCGTCAACAACCACTCCAAAAGAGACAGGGCCACCAGAGCGACCAATCATACATACAAGTGGGTCGCGCAAGAAGGCCAAAGCCCATAAGAAAATCCAGGAATACACAATTACCGAGGATGATGTTGATCTTGTTGCAGAGAGGGTACATGATCATGCAGTTGACGAGTTCAAAGAGGTTAAGAACCAAAGAGGAAGGATAAGAAACAATTTGGCCGAAATTACACAGGTCTTGGAAAGGATACAAGTAGCACATAGGAAAGAAAGGGGAACATATCCGATCCCCTGAGCAATAGAAGCTGAGGACAAGAGTACATAGAACGAAGAAGACACCATCCAGACCATAGCTCAAGCAAGTCCAAGCTTCCAGATAAAAAAAGACATGATGCAGGTTGACGAGGCCATAGCTCAGATGCCACTCAAAGACTTGGCATAGGTACAATTGGTAATAGCTCAAATACCAACAAAGGAATTGTACGGACTGCAAGTCAGTGTCACACAGGAAGTGGAATCGTGAGATAAAACATACGCGGCGTAATTGCAAACAACCAGAAATGGAAAGGAGGCACTAGAAATGGTGGTAGAGCAGGTAAAGCTAGAGACATAAGAGGAGAAATAGCACACAGACAACTTAGAGCAGAAGTTGAAGGAAGTATTCACAAGAATTCCAAACAACATGCAGGAAGCCACAAGCAATGCAAAAGAACGTATTCAAATCATTGCGCAAATGCTCGAAAACTACAAAAAGGAGATTGAGGATCTCAAAGAAAAATTAACACCCACCACCCCTTCTGAAGTCACAACTGAAAGGGAACAACATGAATCTTTACAAGTGGAAATAATAGATAATGAAGTTCAAAAGGTCACACAATTGTTTGACAGGACTGCACAGCTATGGATGACGTTGGAGGAAGATGATAAGGTCCAACAATTAGACCAACAAGAGGAGGAAATCAACATTGCAATCCAGGAGTTGAAGCAATGACAAAAGTCCATGAGCATCACAAAGCGATTGAAGGGTGTGCAGGAGATGAAGACTCTGCAGATATAATTGAACACTGCACAGAATAACAAGCAAGCTAGGCAAGCCCAGTTAGAACCTCTCCAGGAGAAAGCACGCAAATAATTGCGAAAATAGAGGAGAAGACAAGAATGGCTCAGAATCATGTTGAGAGCACATAATCCCTCAAGGAACATATCACAACGTAGAGGGTAGAAGAGCTTACATGAAAATTTGTGCAGGTGAGAGAAAAATGGGAAGAACTAGAAGGATAATTTCACAGCTTGGCAGAGGCTATTTAGGGAGCGCGCATCACCTGAGTGGCTCGGGATGAGCCACTTGTTAGTGTTGGGGGCATGTTGGGCGCAGAACTATTTTGAGGAAAAACCTATTTTCGGAAGGAAAGACCTAATTTTGGAGCATGTGCAACAAGTGGAAAGAAAGCAACATGCAGAAAAAGAAGGAAAAACAACATGCAAGAGGAAAAGCCATGTGGCAAGGAGGAAGACAAACCTAACCATATTAGGGTTAGGGTTTTTGATAAGGATTGTAACGACTATAAGGTTGTAAAATAGTATAAATAAGAACCTAGGAGGTCTAGGGCGGGGTTGGGGTTTTGTGGAGTAGTTGATCCAAGGGAATGTCGATTGTCCCGAGGTTGTAGAAGAGTTGATTAAGGTAGATTTTGAGGGTTAGGTCACATGATGAGGAGTTTGGTGTGATATAGTCCGCCTCATAGAGGTTCCCTAAACTCATCATGATTGCATGATTGAATATGTAATGCGTGCAGTGCCCAATTTTGCATCAAACTAAATAAAAGAGCAAAGAATCCAAATCTTTGTGGACGTAGCCTAGGAGGGGGTGAACCATGGTAAAACTTGTGTTATGTCTGATGGTTCTTGAATGTTTACTTTCTGTCAGTGATTATTTTATGAATGAATGAATAACTATATGTATTAGCATGCATGCACAAGGCTAAAATATGAATGAATCTTATAAATACTTTAATAAAAAACAAATTTAATGCATAAAGAAATATAGAATAAACTCTCAGATCCCCACTCATTCCTAGACTGCAAACACCTGGGTATTGCATAATTGAGTGAAATTCTCATAATTATTTCAAAAGGAAATAATTATTTTGTCACAATTCATAATTATGAAATAAGAATTATTTCATAATTGAGAATAAACTCATAATTGAAAAAAAGGTTCATAGTGAGTTGGAAAAAGCTCATAATTGAGCATGGAACTTGAGAAAAAAGCTCATAATAGAGAAAGCGTTCATAATAGGTTGGCAAAAACTCATAATTGAGCATGAAACTTGTCCATAACTTTTAATTGCATAGTTCACATGCCATCAAGCCTATATGTGACTTGTAATTGCTCAGTTCACATGCTATCAATATATCCATGACTTGTATCCACCAAATTCACATGTCATGAAGCCTATATCCAATCTCTTCTAAAATACTATAAGAAGAGGCCAAACCAAGGAGATGGGGAGAAGAGTTTTGAGAGTGGTTATGTTGTCAAAATAGAGAGAGGCACTCAAGAGGCTAAGGAGGAGCATCATGAACCTAGGATTAGGAGGAAGCATCAACAACCAAGGTATGAGTTTGATGTATTCCTCTTACATTTTTTAATAGATCATTTGGTTTTCCCCTCATATCATTTGTGTTCACTTAAATGAATGATAAATCTGATTAGAATTAGATTGGATCCCAAATAGAGAGGTAGAAAGGTTGCTTGTCTTTTGTATAATTCTAACCTCATACCATCTAATAACATGCTTTCACAACCTATGGTGGAAAATAACACTATGACAACATTATTATAGTTCAAGAGGAGACCAAGTTAATAAGCAGAGAAACTCAATTCCTTTTGTTGAAAGATTTTCCCAAATTCAATAGAATTTTTTTGAAAAATTATAGTTTCACTTAATTGATCCAAACTTTGATCATGAAACTTCATCTATTTTTTCCACTTATTAAGTCACTCTTCTTTTAAAAACCCTTTTCCAATACTTTCACTTTATTAAGAAAAACACTAAATCACTCCATTTAAAAACCCTTTGAAATACCTTTCCGTTTATTAGAAAGAAAACAAACCAAAGGAGACACCACTATTTTGCACCTATATCCATCCTAGGATTCACCTTCCCTCCTCTTCCAATGCACTTTAATCAAAAACCTTGAAGTTGCATTGCTACTCAATATCATGGTTGACTAAACTCAGCATCACAAGGTGGCGTCTGAGAACTATTTGTAATTATTCTAGAAAGAGCTCATTTTGTCTTACTACACATTGGAAACCTCTACGATGATGTTATTTGAATTTGAATTTAGAGGATGTTTGTTCATTTTCCATGATTCACATTTCAAAATTAAATTATAGTTTCATTTAATTGATCCAAACTTTGATCATGAAACTTTATCTATTTTTTCCACTTATTAAGTCACTCCTCTTTTAAAAACCTTAAATCACTAAATCACTCCTCTTTTAAAAACCCTTTTCCAATACTTTCATTTTATTAAGAAAAACACTAAATCACTCCATTTAAAAACCCTTTGAAATACCTTTCCCTTTATTATGAAGAGAACAAACCAAAAGAGACACCACTATATCCATCTTAGGATTCACCTTCCCTCCTCTTCCAACGCACTTCTCTCGAAAACCTTGAAGTTGCATTGCTACCCAATATCATGGTTGACTAAACTCAGCATCACAAGGTGGCGTTGTTATCTGAGAACTATTTGTAATTATTCTAGAAAGAGTTCATTTTGTCTTACTTCACATGGGAAAGCTCTACGATGATGTTATTTGAATTTGAATTTAGAGGATGTTTGTTCCTTTTCCATGATGCGCATTTCAAAACTAAAATGGGTATCCATATATATTATGTCAGCATGATGTGGAGATGGTGAAACTCACGGACTAAATGCAGAAACACGGTTGTTGTTTGAGTTCTAGTCCCCATCAGGTGTGCTGACAGTGCAGCAAGTCTTCTGAAATGTGTGTTAGATTGGCATGATGCCAAATTTGTCCATTTTGTTTGGTATGTTCTTAGCCATTGATGGACTCCAACCCTCTTCACTCTTTCCCAAACCTTTTCAATTTTCTGCATTGGGCAGTGCAAACCTTCAACGGTTTTATATTTAGTATATAGTGGTTATTCTGCATCACATGACTGTAGTCCATATCTAATCTGAAGAATCAAATATGAAAACAAACACTGAACAACCAAAACATCCAGCAAGCATTCAATCTTGTCCTTAGTACCTGGATCACATCACGGGTCTAAAGATTCTCCAAACATTGGCTATGGAATCCACACCAGACCATCATTCTTCAAAGGGACAAAAAACCTACCCAGCAGCCCACAAATTACTTGCAGTCTGGGTAGCATAAGCAATGGACTCTGTTGGCTTTCATGCGGTTATATTAATGTTAATGGTTACATTTTACGATGTCTTGGGCTGCAATGGTGGAATTGAGTCATCGTGCAGCTGCCATGGACGTAACAGGCAGCCAGTAAAGGCAGGCTATTGGCCCTCTAGTGCAAATTCATACATGCTACCATGGAATATCAATGCTTCTCTGTATACCCATCTGTTCTACGCCTTTGCATATCTGGATGAGGAGACTTTCACTGTGACTGTGGCTCCTGAAGATGAACAGATACTGGAAGGATTCTCTGGAACAGTGCAGGAAATCAACAGTTCAGTCAAGACACTTATTTCCATTGGAGGTGGTGGAAGCAATGCAACTTTGTATTCAATCATGGCAGCCAATTCTACATACAGGAAGAGTTTTATTGACTCCAGCATTGCATTGGCCAGGCAGCATGAATTCCATGGCCTGGATCTAGACTGGGTGTTCCCTGAGAATAGTGCCGACATGATTAATTTAGGGCTTTTGCTGGCTCACTGGAGGGAAAGAGTACACGAGGAATCCATGGCTACAAGCTTGGATCCTTTACTCTTGACCGCTGGGGTGTATTTCTCCGAACAGTTTTTCGATGGGGAGATCAGAGGGTACCCCATTCAGGCCATGGCAGACAATCTGGACTGGATAAATGTAATGTGCTTTGATTATCATGGTCCATGGGATACCACTCAGACTGGAGCTCAAGCACCTCTGTATGATCTGAGGAGCCATCTGAGTACCAGTTATGGCATTGGGTCATGGCTGGATGCCGGGATTCCTGACTACAAAGTGGTCATGGGGATGCCCATGTATGGGAGATCCTGGATTCTCAGGAACAAGAAGAAGGTGAAGATAGGAGACCCTGCTGTTGCTGCAGGGCCGAGGCAGAAACTGAGCCACCAGGCAGGTTTTATGATGTTCAGTGAAATTCAAGATTTTATAGTGAAGAACAATGCTACTGTTGTGGTTGATAATGCTACTGTCTCTGCTTACTGCTATGGTGGAGATGTGTGGATTGGCTATGATAATGAGGAGACTGTTAGTCTGAAGACCATGTTTGCCAAAGATAGAGGTCTGTTGGGGTACTTCTTCTGGGCAATAAGCTATGATCATAACTGGACTCTCTCAAACGAAGGTATGCAAGATTTCTACAGTTTTACGTTTTCAATTTCTGCAGTATGAGTATGAATTTGGGGAAGTTTTCAAGTTTAAGGAGTTTTTATAATAGCTGAATAGGGTATTTTATATGCATTTTTAGGAAGAGAAATGATTTATTATGTAGTAATTCAATGAATCATTGAATACATACCATTTTTTTCTGTCCTAATTGGATATTATCGCTAAAATACCACACTGTTCACTATTCAACTAACAAAATGAAAATGAAAATAAAAAGAGCCAAGGCACATTACTAATCAGACTTACTACATTACCAATCATTACTATATTATTTTTTTAAACTAGACAACCTTTTCATAAAGATCAAACATTATACAGTTTTTTATATTAAGGTTATATATCCATCATATATTTCACATGATGTTTAAACCTCCTATAACATATGAAATTGAGATTTAAATGGTGTTTAAAAAACAAAAAAATTCACAAATATATAAATTAGCTGATATCACCATACTCACCTAAGCTGTTGATGAATTTGAGGTGTTTTTATGTGGGAAATGTGAGCAGCTTCAAAAACATGGGATGAATACTGTGAATATGGTGGAGAGACGCACCGTGGAGGTATGGGAGAAATATTCTCTCCTGCTCCTTCTCCATCACCAAATCTGCTGCCTGGGCCATCTGTTGGTGATGCTGTTCCTGTTTCTGGAAAATCCAGTAGAAATTTATTAAGCTCTCTCCATATTCCTCATCTTCTTCTGCTTGCAAACATTATTCTTTTGTTTCCATGATCATGGCCAGGTTTTGTATTCTTACTGATGAAACACGTCCATCTGTAAAAGGATTCCAGTTCTTTATGTCACTTTTGGTATTTTTCTTATGATAAATATAGTTATTCTTATTTATTTATTCATTCATTCATTTCGAGGATTAACATTGACTTTAATCGATGTTTGAAAGGTCAAAAATTGATCTTTACGACAAATTCAAGGAATTTTCCCACCATGGAAATTAAATTTAAATTCAATGATTACAAAGGCAAATTTAAGGAATTTTTCCATTATGTAAATTAAATTTAAATTTAATGATTATGTTGTAAAGTGGGATATTTTTTGGGAATATTTGCCTAAATCTGAGGTGAAATTGTTAGATCCGTAGATTTGAGTGATTATTTCTGTATGATCCTAATGACCCAAAAGTTTTTCATCATGTTGAATCTATTTTTGCATTCAACAATTTAATTTTATAATATTTTTTTTTTAAATTTACAATTTGGTAATATAGAAAATTTGAATTTTATAAATTCAAAACTTTGAACAAATTTTAGGTAATTAGATTTTGTATCCACAAAACTTGAATCATGGTAAAATTTTGTTCATTTCTAAAATTTCTATAATATTTTTATCAAATTTATAATTAAAAAAAATATCAGTTTTTCACCATAATGCTTAAACAAATAGGATTTGTAACTGTCTTTATTAATGAATATTATCATTAATAAAGTTATTAATGTAATTGCAAGATATATACACCATAACATCAGATTTGTAACTATATCTTTATTAATGAATATTATCATTAATAAAACTATTAATTACACTATTAATGTAATTGCAAGACATATACACCATAACATCATTACATTGCATTGGTAAATAAGCATACCAACACTCTCCTTGTTAACAAAATCTTGTATGAACAAACAAAAGGGGGTAGGTATGGGCTCTCCTCTTTACAAACCTATGGAATACTTTGAAAAAATATTAAACTCATATCCTTTAATACTTTGAAACTAACATATCCTTTAAGGGTGTGGGTATGGGTTTTTTTTTTTTTTTTTTTTTCATGTTGTTGCATATTTATATTTGGAAAAGGTATTAATTTTTGCTTTAAACATGATTTGTAGTGAAGATTTATGAATTATATTTTTTGCTACTTGGGTTTAGCGAAAAGAATTATTGGATTTTTTTTTCAATTACATCAATGTTAGATATTTAATCTTTAGAGATTGAGGTACATTGTAAATATCTTTGTAAATATTAAGTTAGGAGAAATATGAAAATTCATAGGTGAATATCAAAAGTCATTGGAGGTCTTGAAAGATGAAACCAAGAGTCATATCCTCAATGTATTTATGTATGACTCACATTAATGAAATACACATCCATGGAGTTATTCAATAACATGTATGTCAATCAAGTCATACTCGTACCATATCAAATTTACCATTCAGATGGAGACAAATAACAATTTGTATTTCCTAGATGTGCATAATAAAGAACATAGATGGCCTAATTTCCTATGAAATATGCAAATAAGATCCATATGGACATGTATCTACATGCCAACTCACATCATCACCTTGCACAAAAAGCTAGTGTTTTAAATGCATTCAAACTAGGTCCATCAACATACCGAATCTAGAACATTTGGGGGAAGAAAAATTGCACCTTATATCCATGTCCCAAACAATGGTTACCATCATAAAAAAATTTAGAGAGCTTCTCACAAACCAACAAACCCCTGGCCCCATCCATCCCTTCACAACACCACCCCCTCTTATGCGAGCAACCCATATGTCACACTCCCCTTCATCTAGGGTGTCACAGGTCAAATCATTAGGTCCTTACAAGAAAAAGCATAAAAACAATGTTTACTCCATTGCACAATCTTAGGAGCTTTCTAAAATCTATTAAAGATCTGCTAAACCCCCTTCTTTCACAAGACATATATGAGAATCATTGCTCCCATGATATTTCATACATTAGGCAAACTAGGAATTAAATTATGTTAACCTCACAACACAACCATATGCACATATGGGACCTGTTATCGCTCAGTTTGTAGGAAGGGTTTAGGTAGCTTGAGTCAAGGCTTCAAACTGGCGTAACAGGAGCTTCCCCACCCACTGTCACCTCGATGGGGAGCTCTTTC
>ML800541.1:194893-212159 GCA_009831015.1 Picea engelmannii
ATATTTTTTGGGAACATTTGTCTAAATCCGAAGTGAAATTGTTAGATCCATAGATTTGAGTGATTATTTCTGTATGATCCTAATGACCCAGAAATTTTTCATCATGTTAAATCCATTTTTGCATTCAACAATTTAATTTTGTAATATTTTTTTTTTAATTTACAATTTGGTAATACAGAAACTTTGGATTTTATAAATCCAAAATTTTGAACAAATTTTAGATAATTAGATTTTGTATCCACAAAACTTGAACCATGGTATAACTTTGTTCATTTCTAAAATTTCTATAATATTTTTATCAAATTTATAATTAAAAAAAAATATCATTTTTTCACCATGCTGCTTAAACAAATAAGATTTGTAACTATATCTTTATTAATAAAGTTATTAATATAATTGCAAGATATATACACCATAACATCAGATTTGTAACTATGTCTTTATTAATGAATATTATCATTAATAAAGCTATTAATGTAATTGCAAGATATATACATCATAACATCATTACATTGCATTGGTAAATAAGCATACCAACACTCTCCTTGTTAACAAAATCTTGTATGAACAAACAAAAGGGTGTAGGTATGGGCTCTCCTCTTTACAAACCTATGGAATACTTTGAAAAAATATTAAACTCATATCCTTTAATACTTTGAAACTAATATATTCTTTAATGGTGTGGGTATGGGTTTTTTTTTTTTTTTTTTTTTCATGTTGTTGCATATTTATATTTGGAAAAGGTATTAAATTTTGCTTTAAACATGATTTGTAGTGAAGATTTATGGATTATATTTTTTGCTACTTGGGTTTATCGAAAAGAATTATTGGATTTTTTTCAATTACATCAATGTTAGATATTTAATCTTTAGAGAGTGAGGTACATTGTAAATATCTTTGTAAATATTAAGCTAGGAGAAATATGAAGATTCATAGGTGAATATCAAAAGTTATCAGAGGTCTTGAAAGATGAAACCAAGAGTCATATCTTCAATGTATTTATGTATGACTCACATTAATGAAATACACATCCATGGAGTTATTCAATAACATGTCTGTCAATCAAGTCATACTCGTACCATATCAAATTTACCATTCAGATGGAGACAAATAACAATTTGTATTTCCTATATGTGTGGGTAATACAGAACATAGATGGCCTAATTTCCTATGAAATATGAAAATAAGATCCATATGAACATGTATCTACATGCCAACTCACATCATCACCTTGCACAAAAAGATAGTGTTTTAAATACATTCAAACTAGGTCCATCAAGATATCGAATCTAGAACATTTGGGGGAAGAAAAATTGCACCTTATATCCATGTCCCAAACAATGGCTACCATCATAAACAAATTTAGAGAGCTTCTCACAAACCAACAAACCCCTGGCCCCATCCATCCCCTCCCAACACCACCCCCTCTTATGCGAGCAACCCATATGTCACACTCCCCTTCATCTAGGGTGTCACAGGTTAAATCATTAGGTCCTTACAAGAAAAAGCATAAAAATAATGTTTACTCCATTGCACAATCTTAGGAGCTTTCTAAAATCTATTAAAGATCTGCTAAACCCCCTTCTTTCACAAGACATATATGAGAATCATTGCTCCCATGGTATTTCATACATTAGGCAAACTAGGAATTCAATTATGTTAACCTCACAACACAACCATATGCACATATGGGACCCTTTTAAAATTGTGAGAAACCTAGTCCCCTTCATTTCATACTAAGCAATTTAATGTGAAAGAGGGATACGCACACCTCGATTTCTTTCTTTTACCTTAGTTAGGTTACATAATATATTTATAAGTTTTTGGTGAAGCTTTACTCTCGTCCCTAATTACACTAATAAAAGCGAAGAGACCACCTCTTTCACATCATGCTTCTCCTTATATCTCATTGAACTAATCAAAGGCCATGGATCAACACCCTTCATTTAATAATTGTCATATTTGATGTCCTAGATTTTTCCTGAATCACAAGCAATGAGTGCTAAGGTGCTCATGATTCTAGTTTGAAACTTTTGACTAGATCCTTAATGCTAAGCTTGTACTAGTCGCAATCGAAAGAAAAGAAAGGAGTTGTATGTTCTCATCCATCCTTGCAATTTATATCCATGCAAATGACCTCAAGGCATTGATCCTTAGTTCTAATTGACCAAGAGACTCTTTCCTTTCGACTAGACCATTGCATCGTAGAACTCAAAGCAAGGAGAAGCAATATCTCCTCCTCTTTAAACTTGTGACTTGTTTTCACATGAATATCCCCATATGCGTTAAACGTTGATCCTAATCCTAGTGCACTTATCCATTTGAACAAGACTTGACTTGCCTCTATCGTGCTCATATCATTTAATTGGTGTCATTTTCAGTGCACGCTGCTCCATGAGAACTCAAGTCTCCTTAGTCTTAGCGACCTAGGCTTCCTCTTGTGTTTAGTGAGTGTGACATAGTGTGGGACCTGCTCACTTTTCCTTTGTTTGAATGAATAACTAGGACACATTCATGGTGAGGTAATGTAATCTCATGTAAGGTGTATATGGTTGGAGTAAGCTAACTAGGGAGCAATCTTCCCTTCGGAATTCTGTTTTTTAGGCAAAAAAATGGGCCTGAATCTAACCAAATTTTCAAGGATAGTCTGAGTTTCGCATGGATCAAAGTTCTATGCATTTCAGAACCTTACCCCCAAGGTTTTTCCCATTTTAAACCAACCCACATGTTCAGAAAATCGATCATAGTTCTGGATTGGCCGAAAATTTAAAAACAGACCGCCGGAAAACCTGCTAAAAAAGTAACACAGGAGGGAAGATTGCTCCCTAGTTAGTGCACTCCTTCTCCGTATATGGTTTGGATGGGAAACTCATTTAAAATCGATGTCCTTGCTAGATTTCAATAACAACGAGCATTAGTGTCATTCATTAACATAGGTTTAAATTCTAATGTTGGAATCATTTGGGCACATAAGCATATGTCTCTCTTTCCCTTGAAGGATAAGTTTTCATCTTATTAGTCCTTGCCAAGCCAGGGACTATAACTTTCGATATGAAGTCAAACTACCCTTGACTCCCTATTAATTGGTATGATTTTTGCCAACTTTCTATATGTTTTGAATTATCCTTTATTAATTTATTTATTTTTAAATTAAAAATCTTTTTCAATATTTTCAAAAATCTATATATCAATTTTTTTTATTGGCCTTTAAGATATTGATGTGACTAATTACCCCTTGTGGAGAGAAAAATCATTTAGTTAATTATCAAAATTTAAAATTTATTTAAAAAATAACTAAAAGTGATTGGTTGAATTGATCGGTTCTGAACTTCCTACATTTAATAGGTGCTCGAAGTGATGCTCATTGCAGTCGACTAATTTAATAGATGATTGGAGCAATGCTCACTGCAGTCGATTGACTTAATAGATTCTATGACCAATTCTCAGTGTAGTCGATTCTCCACCACCTCTATATGCTCTCATAAACACATAAGTTCATGTCAGAGTCAATATATTGTAGATTACAGAACGTTGAGGTAGTTTTTCCAAATACCACACAAATCCAATGAACATAGGTAAGTGCTACATTGTTTAATTTGTGGTTCAAGAATATACAGTTAAATTCTAATAGAATTTCTAACTGTGTGTTTCATATATCATTCAATGAACATACACTGAATTATTGTTTCAAGGTTACCATGAAATAAACTAAAGAAACTTAAGAGAGCACAGTCATTGAAACATGAAATAAACTAAAGAAACTTCAGAGAGCGCAACCATTTTAATAGTTATTTCCTTGAAGAATAAACACAATTTCTATTAGATGTGTGCTTCAATAATCATTCAATGGACATACAATGAATTATTCTTTCAACATTAATATTAAATAAACTATTAGATGTGTGCTTCAATAATCATTCAATGGACATACAATGAATTATTCTTTCAACATTAATATTAAATAAACTAAAGGAACTTGAAATTGCACTGTCTTTATTGTTATTTTCTTAAATAACATACAATGAATTTATCTTCGTATCATTCATTATAAGCTTAAAATCTCATATGGGCATAATTGTGGATAGTTTTGCAGTTCAATTCTGTTCTAACATTGTTCATTTATGTTCCACATAGTTATAATCATATTTATAATTTGTTTAAGTTGTAGAATTTCATCATATTGTTAGTTTTAGTTTTTAACTCTTAATAGGAGCTAGATTTGTTGTTTTTTTATTGATGGATATCCCATACACATGTAGGATTATGGGGAACTTTATTTTATATATATATATATATATAAATTACATTTTATGTCTTCAACAAATGTTAGTGGTGTGTTTAAAGCGTGTAGTGGATGCATCATAGTGCATGATTTTCCCTAGAAAAGATAGAAGCATACATTTGGAAGAATTTATAAGTTCTAAGAGCGACTATGTAGGTGGCTTGCTTTTACATACACGCTCCCTAATTTCTTTATTGTGGATGTGCGTGGTGTGTTTCTTCTTTCATCTGCTTCCTTCTATCTTCATTTCAGATTTGAAGTCATTTATTAATGTCTTGTCTGCACTTTCCCATTCCTGGTATGTGGGTGTAGTGTGATCATGTGTAGTCCTCGTTGTCTATTCTTTATTAATGCCTTATTTTTAGTTTTTAATGGGGAGAGGTTTCCACTGATTTCATGGTTTTCTTTTTCCATTTTTTTTGGTTTTTATCTGTAATATTTAATTTTCATGATGTTTTGTAATACCTCTAGGCCAGAGTGATTATATTAATAAAGTACATCACTACTGCAGACCAACCAAACAAAAGATATGGGGAAACACTCCACTAGTGGGCCACCAGGAAGGGCGTCCACCTTCCTTTGCCAACCAATAGGAGAGAATTAACATATTGTCAACAATTACTATTGTAATCTTCCCTCGCTAGTCCAGTTGAGCAGGGCGTGACAAAAATAAAT
This sequence comes from Picea engelmannii, assembly GCA_009831015.1. Lineage (NCBI taxonomy): Eukaryota > Viridiplantae > Streptophyta > Pinopsida > Pinales > Pinaceae > Picea > Picea engelmannii. The sequence continues at coordinate 199,851 of ML800541.1, forward strand.
CAACAACTTATTTTGTAATTGCATGTGGCTATAGAGGAAAAAGTCACCCTGCATAGTATTAAGAGGGTGCTCCTCTCTTTTGAATAAACATATGGTATTTTATGTGTCTTATTGTTTCCTTTCATGCTTGTTGTGTTTTCTATCAAGTTCGTTCTTCTGATCTCGATTATAGATCAATTGGTATCAGAGCCTAGATCTAAGTCAACTTCTTCTCAGCCATAGAATTTAGAAGAGAGGCCATCCAACAATTTTATTTTTTTCTCTTAGAACCAAACGTCCTTCTCAGGACTTCCAGTCTGCCCTCCTTAGGTTTTCTAGCACGTTCATCTTTCACTATTCTCCACATGCCCTCTTCAGGATATCGAGTGCCTTCTCAGTGCACTTAGAAGTTCAATGATTCTCAGCACAACATCCAGTGACAGATCGACATTCGTGGTGAATGAAAATTACGTTGCCACGAAGAGATCCTTCTACCGAGGATTCCACATCCACTTCCACAATGCCAATTCATGATTTAACGATAACTCTCCAAGAGATACTCCATCTACAACAACGCGAAGCTCCAACACCCATGTAGCTCGAAACACGCTTCCAATTACTGAAGTTTCCAGGCCAAATGAATGGAGAGAATGTTGACTGTTGGCTTCATAGTCTTTCCACATACTTTTGTACATGTCCTGAGATGACAAAAGACATGAAGCTATAGATCCTCGGTCTGCAACTCGAGGGAATTGCACAGACATGATGGGACACTCAGCTGGAGAATTATTCCTGGGACATGGACATAGGCAACCCGATCAAGATACAAACACCACACATTACAATGTGGGGTGGATTCTGTTAGGCACTCCAAGAGAGTTTCTACCCACCAAGATATCGCCAGAACCTCCTCACCATATGGTTGCAGCTGCAAAAACTATCCAATCAGCCTATCTAAAGCTACATAGATGTCTCCTGCAAATTGCACATCCATCTGCACATCGACGATCTAGAAGAGGTATTAGCTATAAAATTCAATTATGGTTTATTAATGCATCTCCTTCATGAAGCTGATTTGTTTGAGAGTTGTTCCTTGGACAAAGACTCTTTTCGGGCCTTGGTTGTCGAGCGTAAAGTGGCTCCTTGAATCCTCTCACCCCAACTTGGATATGACCCTTCTATTGATGGCCCTTCTCAGGTTACCCATACCGCCACCTCCACATCTCAAATGATGCCCTAGTCTACCTTCCACAAGACCAACTTGCATGCTTTTGTTGATTTTCGGGCACTTCAAAACCTTTTCCCAAACAAAACTGTTTTTGTAGAGGTCACTCAATATGATTCCCCTGACCCTCTTGAGGTATTTTCTCTCAAAAATCCTAAATAATTTGACCCATCTCTAATTCTAATGACCACCAATGAACATGACACCTCTTATGTGCCTCTATTTACCTACAATTGTCAAATTAAGCACTAATTAGCTACTCTCATCCTAGAAAATGAAAGACAAAAGAATCGCAGTCCCCAGGATGTGGTCCAACGCCTACAACTTCCAACTACTCCGCACCCTGAACCATATCAGCTTGGATGGGTACAAAAGGAAGGCCCGCACCTCACTGTCTCCCGATGTTGTGCAATGACCTTTTCTATTGGCCTTTTCCGGGATACTATGGTGTGTGATGTTTTTCCTCTAGATTGTGTTGACCTATTTCTTGGAATCCCCGACCAACAGGCCCATAACGTTGTTTATCATGCTAAATTCCATAAATTCCACCTGCAACATGAGGGGCGCACCTATGTACTCACCTCCTCTACTCCTCACTCCACACAACCTCTAACAGGACACGCGATCATTAAGAAAGTAACTTTGAACAAATATGTTTCCTTGTGTTTGGTTCGTCCCATTAAACCAGACCATTTGAATGACCTAGCACCTCAGGACATGGCTCCCCTGCTCCTAGAAGTTGTCAATGTCATCCCCCAACCCATGGGAATGCCCCCGTCTTTCTCTATTGATCACACCATTGATCTCATTCTGAAATCCTCTTTGCCCAATGCCCCTTCATATTGCCTCGCTCCCTAAGAGGTTGATGTGATAAAATGTCAACCGGACAAAATTCTAAATTCAAGCCCTACTCCTTCTTCATCTTCGCCTTGTGTCTCTCCAACATTTTGTATGCCAAAGTGGGTTTCTATTCTAGCAGTCTCCACCAGTAGGTTATGTAATCCAACACAAGTTCCAACATATTATAACACTTTGTTTGGCAGTTCCTCTTTTTCCAAATAGATTATTGAGAAAGCTTCAAGAAAACAAAATTCTTACAAATGCAATATAGTGGGGAAAAATCATCTGCAGGGGCCTCCCTTCTTAGTTGGAGTAGTTAATCATACAAGGTGTATTGGACACACCCGTTGTTCTTCCAGGGAGCTTCTATTTAAGGGAAATGTTAAGACAGATAATGAACTTTGGTTGATCAATACCGAGTGGGGTTTGCACATCAACATAAAAAAAAAACACTCAACTAAACGTTCTACCCACACTTTCGCTCAATGCCATCTTAAGGTAGACATTGCATTACCATCTACACCAGAACATGCAAGCCAAAGGCCTCATAAAATTCACACACCATTTTTCTTTTACCTGGAAGCTTATGTGTGGATTTTGTGGGACAAGCACCAATTCAGAGGAAAAAATCATCAGTTGCACCCACTGAGATATGATCCCAACGTTGTTCGAGAAATCATTGGAGAGAATTAACATATTGTCAATAATTGATATTGTAATCTTCCCTTGCTAATCCAGTTGAGTAGGGCATGTTGAATAAAATTTAGTATGTTAGTTTTTGGTGAGTGAGTCACTTTGTAAATATCCCTCAGCATGCCAGTTGAGCAGGGCGTGACATAAATAAAGAAACAACTTATTTTGTAACTGCATGTGGCAATAGAGGAAAAAGTCACCTTGCATAGTATTAAGAAGGTGCTCCTCTCTTTTGAATAAACATATGGTATTTTATATGGCTTATTGTTTCCTTTCATGCTTGTTGTGTTTTCTGTCCAGTTCGTCCTTCTGATCTCGATTACAAATCAACTAGAAAGGGGAAGGGGGCTAAGAGTCTAGGAAAGGGGGCTAAGCAAAGGGGGCTAAGCAAAGGGGGCTTAAGCCAAGGACATATTATAATAATATTTCCTAAAGGCAAAAGTCACGAGATACAATTTTTATCCTAAGTTCTTAAGAGTAAGGAAGAGTCACCAAGTGGAGATCATGTAGTTCCTATCTTGACAAGTGTCAAGTTAAGGGAATGAAAATATATGGTTGAGAACGTAGTGTAATTCTCATCTTTCCCATTCATTCTTACCATCATCCTCTCATGTTCATGCTGTCATCAACCTTCCATACCTATACTTTGGAGTTTTTTTGAGGAGTAACCTGAAGAATTGAGATGAAGAGGCAGGTTGTCAGACCCGTGTGTTGTTGAAGAGGCGGGTTGTCAGGCCTGTGACCTGTTGAAGAAGTAGGTTGTCAGGATTGTAAGCATTTCTCTCCATGTGAGAGAATTGTTGGGAATCGATTTCCCAAGGTGCTGAGATACAACTACAAGGATCTGAGACTTCTTGTCCGGCCTCAGAAGGGAAGTGGGGCAGCTGAAGGATTGTTGAGCAGAGAAGGAGCACACTTCCTCCGATGGGACAACCATGTGGGGAATGAGAGACTGTAGGTTGTTTTCTAGTGTTGGCACCGAAGTCTAAGATACTTTTTTGTTGACAGACCTTAGCCTGGCTTAGGATTTATTTTCCCTGGTAGCCCCAGCTCAGGGGTGAACTACTATTGATAGTTTATGAGCATTATAGTCTATGGATTACTCACAAAAGATAAGTGTCTTCTATGTATTTATTTAATTATTGTGTGATTCATTATCTATTTTTTGTTATGGGTTTTTCTTGTATTATTATGCATGTATATATTTGTTATGAGTTGTATAATTATGTGCATATGTAGAGCAATTTTTATTTACATTAATGGTATTAGGGCTGGTAATTTGGGGGGGCATTGCCAGCTTGGGGCTGGGAATGCTACTAAGTGGTATCAGAGAAAATTGTGTTTGTTTTCTAGTAATGGGGACGTTACAATGTGGTAACAGGACTTGGCTTGGTGGTTGGGTACATTACATATTCACTGTGAGTTCCATTCACTAATTCTCTTCTATTTCCATTGTGTGGCTCCAATGATGGAATAGAAGGGTTTATAGCTATATCATAATGGAAAGAGGCCATGCTTGGGAAATAGAAACTGAAGGTGTCTGAAGATTTCTAGAATTCTATGCAAATGAGTGTTCATTCCTTCGTCGAAAGGGACAAATGTTCAATGACAAATTACTCTTTTTTATTTCAAGAATTAGGAATTATTTCATAAACCGTTTGGTTTTGAGTTTCTGAATTAAAGAGGACGTGATTTTATTTCAAATGATCAATCTATATGGATAATGTGTTGTTTTTAACTTTCCTAGCAATACCCAAGGACTTCCACTTAGAATGTTGTGTTTTAAACTTTCCGAGCAATGCCCACGGACTGCCACTTAGCATTATTTTTATTTATTTATTCTTTTTGGTTTCTCCACGCATGGGTGTGCATGCTAGCATTAGGATTAGAACTAGTTTTATGCATTTTAATAAATTTACTACCAAATATGTTGGAAGAAGTTGCATAGTTCAAATTCATTTTACAGAAAATGTAAAATCTATTTTTATAAGTTTAGGAAATATGTACTTAATTAATTGCATTTCTTGAAGTTCTTTGACCAGAAATATCGGTAGATTTTTTTTTGCAAAATATTATTATTAATTTGTTTAGGTGATTATATCTAATATGAAAGATATGAATATATGACACCAATTTTAAGTAAGCTCTGTGCATTTTGTATTGGGGTGGGGAGAATAACAATGATTTCTCCCAATCACCTAAACTAAATCTAATTGACAATATGAGCTAAACCTAATTATGATAAATAATTTATAATAATTTATGGTAATTAATATAATAATCTAAATGTTCTATTAAATGGTTTTTTCCCACATATTTTGTACGAATCCAATAGAAGTCAGTTTGTATGGAACAAACCATAAATATAAAAATGGTTTATATAATAACATGAAATTCATCATTTTATAAATAACTTATTATACTCCCGGATGGGGTGCCACGTAGTAATGGGAGGCCACGCAGACTGCCCAGGACTCGAGCCATAAATATGGCAAGTCGTCGCCCTTCACCTCAGTCTTGAATGAAGGGAGACCATTACTTCCTACAAATAATGGGAGGACAACTCCTTCAAGTTTGGATAATGGCAACACCAAGGATTAATGGCAGGGGTCGGGCGAGTATAGTGATCATCTTTTCCCAGAGGTTATCTCTCCCACTAGGCTTGGGCTGGCACTATTTCTCTTTAGTGCTCCACCACCCTGCATGCTTTGAGAACGAGACCTATGTGCAGTGGGTTTTCCTCATAGGCTTTCATTGAATCCTTTTCCCTCTTAGCCTAGCCATGTCAAGGGAGAGGGGCAAGTCGAGGCACATACCAGCTTGGTATAGGTACGCCACCTGACAGAGATGATTGCAACAAATGGAAAGATCCATGTCCATATCTAGGACTTAGCACTTCGCAAAGCCAAGGACTCCACCAATGGATTATGTCAAGGAGGTGATTCCGAAGGAACTCATCCAGGTTCCACCATAATCCCTCCTCTTCATAGTACCAGACAACTTGCAATTCCCTAGCCTCAACACAACGAACACAAGCACCCAAGTTGCCATGGAAGGCACCACCTGCATAGTGAAGGAGGAATTCCCAGGGGAATTCATCCACATGGATTAAAATGTTTCAACCCAGGATAAAAATGACAAAATTGGGGACAAGGAAGAGGAAGTGAAGGTGATGGAAATTGGCACCGTACAGAAGGAACACCCATTCTTGGCACCTCCACCGCTCACTATAATCCCTGATCTCTGCCCTACTCTGCCACCTCTTTTCATCTCGGAGAAGCTAGAGTTCATCTGATCCGGATTTATGCAGCAACACAATAAAATACAGAAATACACATAAACACATATATGCAGCGGAAATAAAACTTCATTTCATTAACAACAAATGACTGAAATATGCTTATATCTAGGATAGCTCGGACGTTGGTAGCTTATATCTAGAAAGAGATGTCGCAGCTAGTGGCCTATGAACTGTGTGTTACAATGAGGCTCAAAGGCCTATATATTATTTAGAAACAATGGAAAACCCTAAACATCTAAAAACCTAACCCTAGGAGATGAAACACCAGAATATGGGCCCCATTGGGGTAAATTGGTACATCAATTTCCCGGGGTTGTAACTTTGGCATACTATCTTTGTTTGACGCACATGATACATCGTTCGAAAGATCTATCCGAGGACTACACTGCTGAAAATGAATATCAAGTCTGGAACAAACTCATATTGTTGGAGCATTCATGCCCAAAAAATGTCGTTTAGGGCCTCAAAATGGCTCCAAAAGTTCAAGACCCGAAAAATTGCTAAAAATAGTAAATTGTGCTACAATTAAGGAAACTGAAAAACTGAAAGAAACAATGGTGTGGGTCCAAGTGGAATAGGCAGGTGGCCACCGATATCCACTTGGATCATTCCTCCTCCCTTAGGAAGCAATGGTCCCCACTGTGTTGAGTTCCTCCATGAGATGAGGAAACTTCTATTGAACTTGGTCCCTGGTGAGCCACTTGCCCTGGTAAAGGAGTTGGCTTGCTTTGAAAACTCGATATAGATGGTCCTCTGCTGGAGGGTGTTATTTATATACATGTCCATAATCCGATCAGTTGTGGCTTGTTCCATGCAATCTAGGTTTAACTCTGTTGGTGTGAGTTGTTCTGTCATGCCAGATGTGTCCAATAGAGGTGGAAAGTAGGGCCGAAGGCGGTCGACATTGAACATTGGGTGCAGACCAAGGAATGGTGGAATACTGAGCTCAAAGGCATTGTCCCCTATAGCCTTGGTGATGGTGTATGGCCCATATCGGAGCGAACGAATCTTGTGGTAGGGTCTAGCGAGGCGCTCCTTTTGAAAATGTAGCCACACTTTGTCGTCCACCTAGAAGTTGTGTGGCACCCGATGTTGATCATGTTGTTGCTTGTACTTAGCATTGGATCTATCCAAGATGTCATGAACCTGTTGGCGGATGTGTTGAATGCGCTCAATGAAGTTGTTTTCCTTGTCAGCCTCAGACTGGACATGGGTTGAATCTGCATGAGTAGCCGCAAATGGCATGGCTACGTCAATGGGACATAGTGGCTGGAATCCCAAGCCCACCTGAAAGGGGATGTGGTTGGTTGAGCTATGGAGACCCTGGTTGTAGCTGTGTTGTACATAGGGGAGGCTCTCATCCCATGTGCGTGGATTCTTTGAGTTGTACATGCGTAGAATGTATACAATCATGCGGTTGACGACCTTTGTCTGGCCATTATTTTGCAGATGGAAAGTTGTGGACTTGGTGAGCTCGGTGTCCAGCATCGACTAGAGGTTGGACCAAAATGTACTGAGGAACCTATTGTCCCGATATGAGATGATAGATTGTGGGATCCCAAAGTGTACCCACACTCGCTCAAAGAAGAGTTTAGCAGTGGCTTTTGTTGTGATATTCTTCTTGCAGCCATCATAATGGACATCTTCGAGAATCTATTGACGACCACAAAATCACAATCATTGCCATGCTTAGTAGAAGGAAGGCATGACATGTAATGCATGGAGATGGATTCCCAAGTTCGACTAGGGGTGGGCAGCGGAGTATAGAGGCCTTTCTTCTTGATGGTTGGCTTGGCAATGGTGCAAGCAGTGCAGGACTTGATGTACTTCCTGACAACTTGTCGAAGGTTCGACCAATAGAAATAATTTTGCAGTACTACCATGATTTTCTCAACCCCAAAATGCCCAATGACCCAGTTGTAGTGCGCCTCCCAAATCATCTTGGAACACTCTCTTGAAGGAACACAAAGATGTCCTAGGTGACATAGCAGGGCATCCTAGAGGTGAAAATTAGGAACCTGCTTACCCTCCAAGAGTGTATTGTATGTGTGGCCGAATTCTGGATCACTTTTGTAGAGAAGAAACCAATAGGAAGTCTCATGCCCACAAGAGTTGAGCACTGTGGTTAGCGCCATGATAGGGGGTCGTTTGAGGAAGTCTCCAACATTATTGGTGTTTCCTTTCTTGTACTTAATGTTCAAATAAAACCATTGCAGGTATGTGGACCACTTCTGATGGCGATCGTTCTGCAACTTCCCTTGTGTATGTATGAACTGCAAGGGTCAGTGGTCTGTGTGGATGACCATTTCCTTTCCCAAAATGTAATGCTTCCATTTTCGGCAAGCCTGCATAATGGAATACATCTCCTTGTCATAAGTGGGATACTTTCAGACTGTGTCGGAAAGTGTCTCACTATGATATGCCACCAGATGCCCCTGTTGAGTAAGGACTTCCCTAATATCATAGTCGGAGGCATCTATCTCGATCTCAAATGATTGTTGAAAGTTTGGTAATGTGAGCATTGGTGCAGAGCAGAGACGATGCTTCAAATCGTCAAACACCTTCTGTTGAGATTCAGACCAAAATAATTTTTCTTTCGCTCCTCCCTTGGTGACTTGACTCAAGGGCCAAGTGATATGAGAGAATCCCAACACAAACATACAGTAGAAATTGGCAAGACCCAAAAAGATGCGGAGCTCTGTTAGGGTGGTTGGGGCTAGCCAATCCCGAATGACTTGGATCTTGGCTAGATCCACATGCACCCCCCACTCATCAATAATGTATCCCAGATATTGAACCTGGGTCATGCCAAAAGTGCACTTCTCCAAATTGGCACACAACTTGTGGTTCCGCAGTGTTTGGAGGACTTGTCAAATGTGGTGGAGGTGCTCTTCCCAAGTCTGGCTGAAGATTAGAATGTCATCCAAGTACACCACTACAAATGAGTTGGTGAATGGTCGCAAGATGTCGTCCATTAGTCTCATGAAGGTTGCAGGGGAATTCGTCAACCCGAAAGGCATGACCAACCATTCGAAAAGGCCCTCCTTGGATTTGAAGGCAGTCTTCCACACATCAGAGGGTTCGATTGGTACCTGGTGATACCCAGACCTCAAGTTGATATTGCTGAAATACTTTGCCCCCTTGATTTGGTCCAGAAGATCATCAATCAGTGGGATCAGGTACCTATTCCAGATAGTGATCTTGTTCAATGCTCGATAGTCAATGTAGAGTCTCCAAGTCCCATCCTTCTTCTGCACCAGCACGATCGGGCTCCCACGGGGAGATGAAATCGATCGGATGTGACCTTTCTGCAACAACTCCTGAATATTCCTCTTGATTTCATCATTCTCTATAATAGAGCATCGATAGATCATTCCATTGGGAAATGATGCACCTAGGGTCAGATCGATGGGGTGCTTGACCTGACAGTGTAGAGGCACCCCTGCAGGGGAGGTGAAGATGTCCTCATACTCCTCCACGACCTTATCCATCTGTTGTTGTCGTGCAGAGGGGCCCTGTCTGGAGATCGTGGTCGAAGTCTTCTTCTTTCCTTGAGGGCGGATCATCAGGAAAACAAATTTCATGGTTTTGGCAATGAGCTTACTGCATTGTTTTGCAATAACCAAAGAAATGGTTGTAGGCAGTGCTATTTCCAGTATCCTATACAACTTATTGCCCAAAGTAATAATAACAACATGAGGCTTGGACTCATACACATCATGTCGCTTCCACAAGTATGGTTGGCCTAATAATACATCAGAAACATCAAGAGGAGCAATGTCACATAATAGCTCATCTGTGAAGGGCTTGATGTTGTAGGGAAGGCGACATTGTTGGCTTGCACGGAGGTCTCGTCCTTGGTGCAGCCACCCGATGGTGTATGGTTGTGGGTGTGCTGTGGTCGGCAAGCCTAGTCATTTCATGACCTCTACTGAGATGAGGTTCTTATGGCTCATGTTGTCGACAATGAACTGCAACGGGGAACACTTTACCCACACCTGGGAATGGAAGAGGTGCTCTGCCTCCTCTAGATCTTTTGGTTCCTTCTTCTGTATCTTCGTGGTGGAAACAGTGGCATTGGGCTCCACATCGATAATCTTCTTCTCCCTGTCATTCCCCTTGTTGGGTTCTGATTCAGAGTCAGAGTCTGCATCCGATTCAAAAGCCTTCAACTTGGCTACCAGTGACTGCTTGGATCGACACTCACTTGTGTTGTGAGTGGAGCTCTTATGGAACTCACATCACTTCCCCGTGTCCTTTTTTGGCTTCATGATGTTATTATTTGCTTGTGGATTTGGCGGGTTGTCCTGGGTCGCCCTGCCTTGGCTTGGTCCTTTGTTCAGTGGTTTGGGGGTACCTTTCCCTTGCTTCTGATTCACAGACCCAAAGTCTCGCTTCTTCTGTTTGAACTTCTACTCAATCTTGGAAGCATACCAGTATGCCGCACCAAGCGAGGAGATGTTGAGGAACTCCATTTCCTCCAGAATGTATCTACGAAGACAATTGCGATACTTTAACACCAAATGTTTCTCTGAATCTTTGATACCCAACTTTGTGCATAGGGCATGGAACAAATTCGTCAGCTCATGCACATCTTGGTCTCTTTGTTGCCGCAGCGTAGTCCATTGTATGTATTTGTCCTCATACCTCCCCACGGGATGATATTGTTCCTTGATGGTGCCTCGGAAATAATTCCAAGTGGGTGTGACCGAGAACAGAGAGGGTTCCCCCTCTCTCTGTTTCTCCCAGTAGGTTTCCCACCAGTCCTTGACATGGGGGGCATCTTTAAGGAGTGCAAAAATAATCCTTTCTCGGTCGGAAAAGTCATGAACCGAGAAATATCCTTCTAGCATATTCAACCATCTATCAACACTATTTTCATCTATTTGGCCCTCAAATATGGGAATGTAAAAGTTTACTTGTACCTTAAAAGGAGTGGTGCCTCCAGAGTGGTTGTTGGATGTAGATGCGCTGTCAGTGGGTAGTCGTTGAAGGATCTGGGCAAAGTTGTCCATCATCGCATTCCTTTGTTTCTCGAGGGCCTCCTCGAGTAATAATTTGATAGGATATCCTTCTCCCTTGTCTTTCTTTTCTTCCCCCATGGGCGGTCGTCTGGGTTTGCGAGGCTGATCTTGCAATGGTTCAACTAGATCGATCCCTAACTCCTTATACCCCGATCTCGTTGGGGACATGCAAAGAAGGATCAAGAAAGATCAGACTACTCCGATACCACTTATCCAGATTTATGCAGGAACACAATGAAATACAGAAATACACATAAACGCAAATATGCAGCAGAAGTAAAACTTCATTTCATTAACAACAAATGACTGAAATATGCTTACAGACAGAATGGAAATAAAATAGCTCGGGCGCTAGTAGCTTATCTTTGAGAAGAGATGTGGTGGCTATTGGCCTATGAATTTTGTGTTACAATGAGGCTCGAAGTCCTATATATTATTGAGAAACAATGGAAAACCCTAAACATCCAAAAACCTAACCCTAGGAGATGAAACACCAGAATATGGGCCCCGTTGGGGTAAATTGGTACATCAATTTCCCGGGGTCGTAACTTTGGCATACTATCTCCATTTGATGCACATGATACATCATTAGAAATATCTATCCAAGGACTACACTGTTGATAACGAATATCGAGTCTAGAACGGACTCATATTCTCCAAAGCATTCATGCCCAAAAAACGTCGTTTAGGACCTCAAAACGGCTCTGGAAGTTCAAGACTCGAAAAACTGCTAAAAATAGTAAATTGTGCTACAATTAAGAAAACTGAAAAACCGAAAGAAACAATGGTGTGGGTCCAAGTGGAATAGGCGGATGGCCACCAATATCCACCTAGATCATCATCTTCAACCTCAGGAGCCAAATGGCGGACCAACTCCACCAAGACACCCTCATGAGTCAGTGGATCAACATGTTATTTGATGCATTCTCAAATGCACCAGAAAATCAACGTTGCCCGACCTGTGAGAAGCCTTCTGTGCTCCAACCCAGGGATGACCCTCTCACCGGATCTCCAGACGACATACCCCCAGGTGCCAATGATTAATCTTTGGTTCTTTGCAATGGGTACTTTGTACAATTCATGCCCAACTCTCTATACTGGGAAGCTGCAGATTTACAGTCATGTTTTCCTTTCTCAATTGCATGTTTGTATTAGGTTCCTAGAATAGTTCTACAAGAACAAAAATCCACCACCTGCTTTGGTTTCCATTTGGCAAGGCATATGGCAGATTTTTTTTTTTTTTTTTG
>ML800541.1:221107-269593 GCA_009831015.1 Picea engelmannii
CCTCTTCCTTTAGTGGGATCTTGTGCTCAATGACAGATGTGTCATAGGTCTTGAGGTCTTCATACGTCCATGCAAACACATCAGCGAACTCCTTTAGCAACTCAATATATTTGGCCTTCTGTCCTCTGGTCAAACTGCTTGACAATTTGACAAACCTGGGCTTCTCCTGTGAACCAATGTTGCATTCGGTTGTCTCGGTATATTCATTTGAGACCCTGCCCTTTACTGGCACATCATTCCCGTTGAACAATCTTTCTAAATGGACAAGTCCTCTCAGAATGTGATTATTGGGCAGCTGAATGATCTGATGATTAGCGATTTTATTTAAAAACTCCTCAGAACAAGGGTTGCCTTCCAAATATGGATCTTGGTCAATATGCAACGCAGAAAATTTGTCCACTGATTGGAGAAACCTTTCAAGTTCAGAATCATCCTCGAACACCTTCCAATGCTTGACATTGTCCGGCACCGAGGACCTATATCTTATATCAACATCATTTTTTATCATAGGGGGAAGAGGAAATTTGAGCAAACTAGCTGAGACAGCTAAAGAATCGGCCAAAGTATTTTCTCCCCTCGGAATGAAAGAAATGTTAAAATCTAAGAAGAAATTATCAATAAGGTCCCATACTTCATTCCAATAATTCCTGAGCCAGGGATTATGGGCGCGATAAGAATTCCTTATCTGTTGAATAATCAACTCAACATCTCCGAATATTGTTATCTCTTCAATTCCCATTTCCTTTGCGGCCCTCATACCCAGAACAAGAGCTTCATACTCTGCCACGTTGTTGGTGACTTCGAATTCCAGCTTGTATGACAGGGATACGACTTCTTGACAAGGTGATATGAAAACCACTCCAGCGCCAGCTCCTTCGCTAGAAGAAGCTCCGTCAAAAAACATCTTCCACACAGAGGAACTTTGGGGGGAAATCGGGTGATCAGGGCTGGGGTGCTTTCTGATTGGTAAAGAGATTTCAGGGGCATCGGTAAGCTGCAGTAAACTAGACCCCAAGTCGGTGTCAAGTGCAAAGATGGGGTGATTGGTCGGGTCTGCTTCATCACTGACAACATAGGCCAGTTGGGCTTCTCTGTATAATCTCCTTTGTTCCCCTCCGAAGACCGGAATGGTGGCATATGTGAGATCCATCTACAGCGTCCCTCTCAGTTTTTTGATCCACGATCTAGACAACAACATACCGAACTTGGGGGGAATGTCGGCTACCACAATATCCATGACCACACTTTTCATGGGAAGCTGAAACAGGGAAACTGCCAGGTCTTTGATGACTCCTAGGCACTGCAGTCTCCTTGAATCGAAGGAATATAGATCATGATAAGTTATTGTCACTTCCAGTCCCAATTCTTCCATGACTATTTTTGGCATAAGGTTATGGGAAGCCCCTGAATCTATGAGGCAGTTATGCAACACTTTATCATGTATGTCCATGGATGTGTAGAAGGGGGGGGATGAGTCATCTTTGTCTTCTACCATGGGGCCTAAGATGACGGCTGGCTTCTCATCTTCAAGGTTTACTGATTCGGCGAGGGGATGGGGGGACTCGGATTGTAGCAGCTTGGAGAGGGATCTTTTAAAATATTCGTTTTTAACTAGCTCTGAGAGGGGTACAGGAATTCTAATCTTCTGAATCTCATGCTCAAAATTGAAGGAAGGGGTAGGTTTAGGAGCTTCGCTTACCTCATTGACAGGCTCTTTGGTTGTTGGTGAAGCATTCTGAGTATTCTTTTCTTTAGTTGTGGCTGCTGCAGCTCTAGTAGGTTTTTCTGCTATGAGAGGTTGGTCTGGGCGGTCAAAGTCTCCTTCTTTCCTTCTCGATCTGAGATTATATCTGTTAGAAGTGTGACCGGCCCTTTGTTCTTTCCCCAACTCATGGATTTGAGCACTCATCAGTGATTCTTCATATGCGAACTGCGTCAAATGAGGAAAAGGGGGACCTTCTCCAATACAGTGAATTTCAGGGCCAAACTCGTCTATCTCCTCTCTCTCCTCATGATCAACTAGGTTGTTTTGGAGGGGGGTTTGAACCCTTTGATATTCTATGTCCCTTCCCCTCTGTTTCCTCGGGAAATCCTGAGGCATATTGTTAGCAGGTCGTCTGAAACCTCTATTATCATTATTTTGGGGACTTCTGTACATGGGCTTCCCTTCTAATTCCAACCTTTCTATCTTGGCAGCAAGTGATTTTATCGTTCTAGTTGTCACATCTATCTGATGGGGCAGAGGAGAGGAACTAGACGAGGAAGCTTCAGGTCTGTTCTTGGATGTATTCATATCACCTGCATTCCTGAGTCAGTTGACAACCAATATGTTAGATTCTACCTCCACGGCCGCATCCTGCATGTGGGCCAGCATAGCAGCTCTTCTTTCTCTCAGCAGTAGGCAGAAGTCAGGATCAAAAGCGCTGGAGTAAGTGATCTTTGCAGAGGCTTCGGAGGGTTTTATCTCAGCAGGGATCCTGTTGTACATTTTGTTAAATCTCTTGGAAAAGTCAGAGATAGACTCTCCTTCCTTTCTCTTCAACGACCTGAACTCTGTCATGTAGTACATGAAATATTTTTTATCTCCCCACTGTCTCAAAAAGGTACTATCTAAAGCTTCGATTCCATCAATAGATCCAGGAGGGAGGGCCTTAAACCACTTTCTAGCCTCTCCTTGGAGACTATGGACAAAGATTCTCATCCATACGTCTGCATGCATGATGACATTATCATCTGTGAAACTGTAAAAGGCTTCTAGGTGTTCTTCTGCAGTTACGTCTCCCTCGCCCGTAAACTTAGGCAGCTGCTTGAGGTAACCATCTGTCGAAAGAGTGTTTAGGGGTTGGGGAAACACAAGGGGAGCATACCTAGCGGCTATAATAGCCTCCATTCTGGTCATAGGGGGATTAGCACCAGCCATAGGAATATTAGGCAGAGGAGAATTTGGAGGAGAAGGAGCTCGCGAAGGGGATACCAGGAACGAATCTCAGAGTGGGGTGGGAAACAAGAGGTGATTCAAGGTACAAGATACCGAGCTCGGGTGGGCAGGTGCTCCTTCTTGTGTAGGAGTGGGGGAATCTTCTGTGCTCGTGGGTCTACGCCAAGGTACAGCCTCAGAGGAGAGGGGAGTGACAAATATTTCTCCCTCCAATCCCAGACCAGGAGGGGAAAACTCGGCAGGAACACTCCCAAAATTTAGGAAACGGGAAATTTCTAAAGAAGGTATATTAAGAAACTGAGGGGGAGAAAACGGAGTTTTGACAAAAGGAGATGGTGGATTACCTGTTTTGACGGTGGAAACCTCTGCTTCAGGGGTCTTTCCTTTTCTGAGAACCACCTCTAGATCAGTTTCAGGTGTAGCTAAGGGCAGTTGTGGATGAGACCGCGTGTGTCTGCCTCTGAATGCCACAATTAGTAGAGAAGGTTCTCCCCAGCGGAGTCGTCACAATGGAGTCTCCAGGTGCACAACAACAATATCAATAGTTCTGATATATGATGCACCTTCAGAATCAGCTAATCGTTGTCCTTCAATCCTAGGGAAAATATTCAACTTCGATCCCTGGCAATGGCGCCAGAAATGTTGGCAACGGAAGTCACTCCTGGATTGCTAGCAGGAGAAGAGCCCGACGCCCATCAGTTTTATGTCATGATGGTTCATAGATGGGTGATCAAATGGAAGGAAACTCGAAACGGTAGTGTTCCAACTCTGAAAACAGGCCAGGTATGCATGAGCAAGTGAGGTCTTGAGTAAATTTCAGACAGTGAGTTGTAGTAAAGGGTGAACAGGAAGAAGACTTATGGAGAAGAGTGAGAAGGTCTGTTATAAACAACAGGTTCCTAACAGACTGTAGAAGAAGGCATCCAAATGCAAGGTCTTCTTGCATTTAAATAGAGAACACCAGAAAACACAATAATGCCACAATAAATCATTTATCATAACAGAAATGCACCAATTCGCGCGACTCAGTCAATCACGAACTTTCCTGGCATAAGATGAAAAACTAGACGGGTAAAGAAGCACTGTCTGTCATAAAACAAGAAATCTCATATACAGATACACAACATGGAAACTGAAATAGCTGCTAAAACATTACAATAGGGAGCTCTTCTCAACCATCGATCCCTTACAAAATGACAAAAATGCCTACATATACTATTTCCTTCCTTTCCCCTGGCAGAGGTGTCTCAGAACTTTCAATGGATGGCATCCCCTCAATCAGATCTGTCCTCCGTTCCCCTGTCATACGCCTCTTTAATTCAGTATGGCTCACGCCAGGGAGTAGCTGAGCCCTTTGAATGTTGACTTGGCATGTGTAGGTTCCTCTGGCGAGTTGAAGACTCGACATGGCCTTCCTGAAGAGAACTAGTATAGGGGATCCTCCCGGGTAGACTTTCAGCCGAGGTCTCCATACTCTGCAATAAATGAGTGATGTGAGTTTTGAGCCATCCTTTCTTTTCTCCATTAATTTCCAGCCGGTACTAGGAATTAGCCCGCATTAAATCGGTACCTGGTACCTCATCGTGCCTTCCCATTTTCAGGATCGTTTTAAATCTCCTCTTCTGAGCCGAAGCGGCTCCTTGGATTCCCTTGGGAATCACTGCTACAACAACCCGATCCACAAGTCCTTTCCAATCCCTTCACAGCCTCCAGCACCTGACTGTGGATATCCTCGGCTCTGTATCGGGGTTTGGGGTTTCGCAGTTCTTGTTGTCTAGAACTCCTAACCTCCCTAATCCCCGATTTGAAATGATCTCCTTTCACGCGCGATCCCTCCTGAGCTTAACTCCTAACACATATGACCATGCCTCCACGACCAGGGTTTCACAGTTCTTGTTTTCTAGAACTCCTAACCTCCCTAATCCCCGATTTGCAATGATCTCCTTTCACGCGCGAGCCCTCCTGAGCTTAACTCCTGACGCATATGACCATGCCTCCACGACCGGGGTTTTACCCTCCTATCGGGCCTTCAGCTTCCAATTTCCCGATGAGCCCTCCTGGTTAGACCATGGTCCATACGACCGCTACCACATGCCCTCGACCATACTCTCCATCGGGATATCGTGATTTATGTTGTCATGCGCATGGGACTTTCATTTCACTGATCCCCGACTCTGCGAGATCTCTCGCCACGTATCCCTCCTGTCGGACGGTTTTGATCCAGTCGGGAAATCGCGGATCGCGATTCCTACATGCAAGAGTTATTGTCTTCCAAAACTCTGATTCCCCGATGAACTAAACCCTGACTCTCCTCCACACACTAGGGCTTAACCTCGACACAACTTCTCGAGATCTAACGGCTGACGAGATTTCGTCGATCTCCTCT
This sequence comes from Picea engelmannii, assembly GCA_009831015.1. NCBI lineage: Eukaryota > Viridiplantae > Streptophyta > Pinopsida > Pinales > Pinaceae > Picea > Picea engelmannii. Next base: position 226,432 of record ML800541.1, read on the forward strand.
GTAAGATTCTGACCGTCGATTTGCTTTAAGGATGATTCCCGACTGCTGAAGACAAAACTTTGCCCGCTCCCTTGCTTTACTTGTTGCTACAAAAATGAGATTCTCTTGTGATATGCTCAGGTGCTTCTCGTGCAACTGCAGACCTGAGTACGCCTAGTCCCGAGACAAGAAATATCGCTAACACAACCTAGAGAAAATGAGTTTTCCCTAGGGAATGTATGTCCATGATTGTTGAACCTATACCATTCACCTAACTGGGCCATTCCTCCGGCACTAATCATAGTGAAACTGGATAGAATGAGTCTTCCCTAGGGAATGACTATCCAGACCATTTCCTAATGGAAATGACTGTCCTGCACCAACCTACAAAACGGACCATTCTTCGAAACTACTCACAACTATGAACTTCAAAATAATGACTGCCCAATGAGGTAGACCATTCTACTTGACCACTACTCAGATTGACTTCCAAGAAGAATGATTGTCCTATACCATTCCCGCACACTAGCCACAAGGGGAATCGTTGTCTATGGTACATCAACAATCTATCGGACCATTTTCATTACGAAAATGACTGTCCGATCTGGACCATTTTCCGAACTAGAAAATACATGTTCGTCAGAAATATCAAGCCACTTTCTGAAATGGAAAGGAACTGCTCATATTGGACCATTTTTCAAACTGAAAAAAATGATTGTCCATAAATCAATAACATATAAGTGCTCCCTCCCAACCTAGGAGAAATCTCTTCCTTTTTCAATAAGGAATTTGTTTCCATGAGCCCCAACTTGTTTCTTGAGTATGCAAACTTTTCATCTTGGGCATAGGCTTTACCAAAATATCATTTATCTGCTCAATTGTGGAGATATATTGGAGAACCACTTCTCTCTTTTGGACTTCATCATGGAGAATATAATTCTTGATCTCAATGTACTTCGGTTTGTCCTGGGACACTGGTTTTCTCTTAAGGCTTCATATGGCTATGATCATTACAATATATCATGGTTGAATTCAACACTTATGTTTCCTGCTAGCTCATAACATTGTGGAAAGGCTCAAACTAAAACATATCCAAGTAGCACTTATTTTTTCATCCAGAGAGTTTTCCATGGATTAACAATCCATCATCCCAGATTTCTGAGTAACTATTCTGATACACCATCTTTGTCATAGAAGGTTTTCACCACGCTTTTGTTGTATATGAGATACTCTGCATGAGGTTGTTTGAATCCATACAAGGTCTTCTTATATCTGCATACATGGGTCTCTTTTTAGTATAATCTTCTTTCTCACTTTCTTTATTGGGAAGAACAATCTTTTACATGTAAATTCCAATCCATGGATACTACAAGAGGTATATCTAGTTTACTAGAACAAGTTGTTCTCATAGTCTTCTCCCTTCTTCTGGAAGAATCTATGAAACTTGCAATGCTTCAATTCATAACTCTTTTTCAAATTTTCTTACATACACTGTTCTTTATCACAACTTCCATTTCTTCTGCTCGATTGCTTCTTAGTGGGTTCAAACCAAACTGGTAGTCTTGTGATTGTCGGTATAATAACTGGTTTTTCTTGTTTTCTTTCTTTCTTGGAATCTTCATTGATCTGGATTTTATGAGAAGAACGAAATGACTACAGATTGTTAACAGGTGCTTAACACAAAATAATAGAGATACAATAAAACTGGTTTTCTATTCAATAAGGAAATAAGCTGAAACTATAAAATGCAATGGAAACAAGCTTGTTGGAATGGTGGCGGCTTATCTCTGATAAGAGATGTGACGACTGTGTTGATTCCCAAGAAGATGATTAAAATGAGGCATGAAGGAATTTTTACAATAAACAGGAATTCCAAAAACCCTAGACATCCAAAAACCTAACCCTAGGAGATGAAGCGCCAAAAGTCATGTGGGCCCCGTTTGGGTAAGTTAGTACATCAACTTCTCAGAGTCATAACTTTTGCATACGATCTTCGTTTTAGGCGTATGATAGCCCGTTGGAAAGGTATCATTGAGGAGATTCATTTTGGGGGCTCAATGATTCTTTTTCTTATCATTGAGAATCTCGATCCCTAAAAACCTTCATTTAGGCCCTCAAAATGGCCCTGGAAGTTAAAAACTGCTAAAAATAGTAAATTGTCAAAATTGTCAGAAAATTGTTTTGGGACAGTTGGAAAAGGTGGGTGGCCACCGATATCCACCTGGATAATTCATGTTCTTACTCATGTCTCTCTTTATCTCTTGGTTCCATGGGGTCTTCTATATGCCCTAAAGATTCCAACTTCTTCCTTTCATCATAGGATCATGGATGTATATGGACAACCAAGGATACTTTAAGGCTTCTTTTCGAAGAAGACTTCTTCTAAAGTTAAACGAACACGTGCTGCTTTTTTTTTTGTTTATTAGTTTGTCCGTGACATGTGGGACTAACCTATGGTTAAGAAACCATGACTCAGGGGTATCTGATCCATCAAAATCACCTGGGGATCACACCCGACCTAAGCCACACAACCCTTAACATGGCTAGATTTTTTGTCCCAGTAGGTTTTGAACCGGTGAATTTAAAAACATGGAGTGCCTTAACAACACACTATGTCACCAACTATCCTACACTTGGGGGACCCGAACACGTGTTGCTTATCATGGCTGCGAATTTCAATTGGAGCATGGACAGATACTTCATAATCCTCAATGGATCATATCATTTAGGATTATCTCCCTCCTAATCCTTCCTTCATGCATGAATGCATGCTCTTCTTTTGGAATTCAGTAATCAACTCCCTCCATCTAAGAGAGTCCATGCTTGTGTCTGCATCTTTATTGCCTTATGCAAAGTGTCACAAGTCTTTTTCTAATTTCCTCTTGATTGCTGACTTCTTTATGTTTTGACTTCTTCTGGGTTTCTTCAAGTTTGATTCTGATTCGGCTTATCTTGCAGTTGTTAATTATGTAATAGATTCCACGGGAATTGTTACCAAGGATTGTCAATGTACTTCATCTTTTCATCTGTATTTCTTGAATTGTAGTCATCGTGATAGAAATCCTTATCTTATTATTCTTCCATAGGTATTGTTTCACTTGAACATCTTATATTCTAAGAAATATATATGCAAGATATGTACCAAAACTATGTAAACATTGTATGTACAAGAACTATTAAGAATATTGTTACCTTGTCTTAGAAGAGGAAGTTTGTTTTATCTTGCTTGGCCTTCTTTGAGGGTTCCCTTTCTTCGACAACAGATTCTTCGTCTGTTTCCTTCCTTAGGCCAAACTTCCTCTTATTCCTGAAATTCTTGAATTTTTGTTGTGAAGGATTGAGCATCATATCTCTTTTGGGATTTCTCTTTTGTGCTAATCCTTGATTCTTCTTGTGCACAAGAAGTCCAAAGTTCTTCAAATGTGAGATATTCATTTCCTGTGTTCATGCTTGTGACAAATGCATCCCATGTATTGGGAAGGATGTTGAGTACTATATTTACCATATCCTTGAAATGATTTCTTCAATAGCTTGTAGTTGATCTCTTAAATGAGAGATTCTCACAAAGTATGATGTTATGCTTTCATCATCATTCGTTTTCATGTCACGAAGTTCATTCTTCGGACTCATTACTTGTCCAATGTTTTTGACTGAGAAGAGATTAGTTAGGGCATCGTACATCTTATTAGATAAGTCAATATGAGAGATGTAGGGTATCAAGTGGTCTTTTACAGAGTCCACTATGATACTCATGGCATTGATGTCATTTTCCTTGAACTTCTCCATAACTACAATGTTCTGAGGTTCCTTCTCTTCCTTCTTCAAATTGTGGTTCCACAATCTTTCCTTTCACGATATCCAACACTTTATTCTTGGCAAGGATGAGGTCAATCCTTGTCTTCAATGCTCTAAATTTAGAAGCCCCTTCTAACTTGTTTTTTGAATTCATAGAGTAAGTCATGACTGCTTTGACTTGGTCAACCTTTGATTTTGACCAAAAAATTAAACTTGATGTCCTAGCTTGCTGAGAATACTAGGAGGTGTCCTAGGTTAGGGCACACTAGGATATCCAAAAATTAGGTCAATCTCTTCACTTAAGGTGCCTCGACATGAGGGTTAGGGTTTCATTACTGCAACAAAAACTTTGACTGCAACTACAACTGTAGCTGAGAAAATCCTCCCAATATATCTTCCAACGGTTAGACTTTCTGAAGATAGGGTGGGCCCATAACTTGTTAGAAATAATAGGTGTTCTCGTTTAACCATATACAATATAGTAATATTGTCACCCAACCATAGGCCGAAGCCACCCCCGAGCACCTTAACCTTGATAGAGAGAATAATTCTGGAAGAAAACCCTAGGTCCAAAATCCAATCAAGGTAGCATACCACTCTCCAGAGCTAGCGTACTAATTAGAAATTCCAAACCATAACCAAGAGAAAGTCTAAGCCTAAAACCGAAAATACTAGTTGCAGTAGTTGCAGCTGCAACTACTCTCCATACTTGCGCACTTACTGAATTTTTGTAGTTGCGAGTTGTGTGTGTACAAATGAGCTCTGACATCCTGTGAAGTCACAGGGGTGCACATGATAAAGTACATATGCATTGCGAGGTAGTGGATGTCATGGTGACATGTTGAAGATATTTGAGAGCTACCCATAGGCCTTGGATGAATTGGTTGTGAAGTCATGTTGTACTATGGATATTCGATGAGTCTAGAATGAAGTTTGTATACTTCAGAGACAAGCTTTGGCATGATGAAGAATGTCTCCCTCGTTGAGAGGGAGTGTTGATGTTTGAATAACATTGGAAATACATTCTTCNTTATTTATTATTCAAGGGATGCATCCTTTCATGGATGGTCACCATATTTTCTATATATATGGAACACTCATCATTGTAATAATATATTCATATACAATATCATCTCTTATGAAAAATAAACATAATTGACTTATGGATTCTTCCCTCTCCTTGTTTAAAACACACCTACTAGGACAATGTATGTTCCTCTTCTATAGAGCCTCCCAGGTAAGGGCCTCTTATTCTTCATGGCCAACCGCATAAAGATTCTTGTCTTCAATGGAGACCTATTCTGCAGAGCCTCCCAAGTAAGGGTCTCTTATTCTTCATGGACAACAACATAAATATTATTTCCTTCAATGGAGACCTCTTCTGCAGATCCTCCCATGTTAGGGCCTCTTATTCTTCATGGCTAGCCACATAAATATTATTTCCTTCAATGGAGACCTGATTTTACAGTGGTTTCCAACATCATCGAATATCTTCAGGCATAATACTTCCAATCGTGGATTTATATCCTAGTTTTGGAGTGTACTACCCTAGGGTAGATTTCTTGGATCAAACCAATTCATGTTCCACTTCCTTGATTCTTACATGACTTACCCTCAGTTTTGTTGTATATTTCTCTCACATCTCCCTTCCATGACCATTCGGTCCTAATTGGATTGCATTTTCCCATTTCTTGGATCAAACCAATTCATGTTCCACCTCCTTGATTCTTACATGACTTACCTTCAGTTTTGTTGTATACTTCTCCCACAACTCCCTTTCATGACCATTCGGTCCTAATGGGATTGCATTTTCCCACTTTTGGTTCCAAATAGAGAAAATCTCTAGAGAGGTTTCCTAAGATAGGTTAAAGATACCTTTTCTGTGAAGAGTAACAATCACATTGGTTACAAATTTTATATATCTCTCCACTCCCCACCCAAGGATCTGCTCCCACCAAAAGTTTCCAACTTTCCACACTAACCAATTCCCCAATAGTGGGAAAGTTAAGACCGTGGCCTTTCATATTATTGACACATTATGAATGCTTTTAAAGGGTATTATGATTCATTCTTTTACAATGTTAGGGTAAATGTATTTCTAGATGATTATCTGGCTTCATAATCCATCATTTGTTAGGAGTCTCCAAAGGCCCATGGCAGTCGATGCCTTCCCAAATTGATGTATATTTGCAAGTATCCATCCTACCATATCTTTAGGATTTTCTATGGCTTTCCATTTCATCAGAGGAATTCCCTCACTCTCTTTTTTACCCTACAACAAAAATATGAAGTTAAGTTTTTCTAAAACCTCTTTTGGAATAAAGGCAAGAGAATGCCAATATATTGGGATTGCTTCAAACATTGATTTAACCAAAATAATTCTCTCTCCTCTAAATAACCACTTGTTACACCCTTAGTTAATTCTCCTCTCAACTTTGGCTATGGGCCATTTCCAATCATTGATCCCATTATCATTTGGATGGATATAAAAAACTAGGTATCTAAAACCTACTTGGAAATCCATTGTTGATAAGGGAAAGGATGTAGGATTGACTTGATTTGATCCTTTGCCATGTCGTTAAAAGAAACTGAATGTTTTTGCATATTTGTCATCATATGTGTAGCTAGACAATATAGTTATAATATCTCCTTTAATTTAGAAGCATCTCTCCTCAAACCATCACAGAATAAAAGGACAACATCCACAAAAAGTAAACCGGTCAAAGTAATTGTTCTTTCTAACCTTAATGCCTTTTAGAGATCCCATTATTCTTGCTTCCAGTATAACTCTGGGGATCCCTTCATCTACTAACGAGAATAATAGAGGTGATAAATGACAACCTTGTCCGTCCCTTTTGATGGTATAAATAATTCATATGTCGATCCATTAATTAAGACTGTAAATGATATTGATGGCAGGAAATTCATTATATAGTTCACAATATGGACACAAAAGCCAATATGGATCATCATAAATCCTAGATACAATAAGTTTTTCCAGTCATATGCCTTGGAAATATCCAACTTTAGAACCATAGCTAGTAGCTTCTTTGTTTTAATAATAGTATGCATCCCTTCTTGTGCCACTCCTATTGTGTCTTGAACTTGTCATCCATGGAGGAACCCAAACTGCTTCTTTGAATTGCATCAGACATAATTTTCTTTACACTCAAAGCTATAGTGTTTGTATTCCCTTGTGGAATATCTATTATATGTTTTCTTCTAGTTATGTGTCGTTGAATTGCTATTTTGTACTTTCTTCTAGTTATATGTTCTGGTTGAATTATTATTTTGTACTTTCTTCTAGTTATATGTTCTGGTTGAATTTCTTTATTGTATGTTCTTAGAAATTTGTTGGTACTATGCTTATTGTTTATGATCAACATATTCTTTGTTTGAACAATGTTAATGCATATTATCTCTCCAACCATTAATTTTTGAGGTACATATGATCAGAAATTTAGAAACTCTCAAAGTTGTTGTTTATTTTTTTATGTCTATTAAATGTCATGCTCAATACAATTCTTTAGTGACAATTTAAAAAAATTGTTTAATGGAGTGAATTGCAGGGGTTGCTTGAACTTTTCTATTTCTTGCGAGTGATTTGTTTTTGCTAAGAAGAATACTTAGAGGTATGGAACCTCGATGAGAAATGTCGCCTTAGTACTTAATTCCTCTTTATCTATGATTTGTTTGTATTTACTATTTTCATGTTCAATTAATTCTTGTTATTTTTGTCTATGTATTCGAATGTCTACTATGTATTCTCCTCTATCTATTTCCATGTCATGGTTCATGATCAACATTTTCAGTTTTAAACAAAATTGATGAGATAGTTTCCTATGATTTTGTTGTTTCCTTGAAGCATGTGATTAGAAATTTAGTAGATTATTGGAGTGTTTACTCTTAGAGCCACTGTTAATTTGTTCTTGAAACTTAATTTCTCATGAATAGAATAGGGGATAATTTCACTACATTGTGACATTGAGTTTTGCATTGGTTGTTTTCAATTTCTTGTGATTTAACAATTCTTATGCTATGTGGGAGGTGAAGCTTCCAATATGTTGTGTATTACTTGTTGAATGGCTGTTATATATTTTATTTAATCATATGCCTATATTTTTGTGTATGGTTCTAGGAGCATGTGTTCTCTACTTGAACATCATTAATGGAGACAATTTATTTCCATTTTCTGGTTTCATTCTACAAATTATGGGTTGATGCTTTTGCAGTTGGTGTTAGTCATCAGAGAATATATTCTCTTACATAGTTTGTTTCTTGTTATTTTTGAAAGTTTGTTCCAAGGTTTGTATCTATTCTTTCTTATTGTTGAATTTACCATCATATAAATATTGCCCCATTTAGTTGAGTTTAGAAAAGCAATACTAAGTTGGAACTTGAAACATTTAGAATTTGAATATAATCATTTTCATGCAAAGCATTGAAACACGATTTGAGAAATGTACACAGGGAGTATGAAAGGTTAATGGAGGTAAGGAGGTTTTTATATACTTGTAGAATCCTTCCAACTAATTGATGTTGTGGTCGCTTTTTCTTTTAACCTATGGTCTTTTAATATTTATAAATCATGATAATATATTGAACTCAACTTTCAAAATAACAATGATTGGCAGTGAAGCATGTATAAAAGCACATTTAATCATAGCCATTGATGCACCTGAGCATGTAAAGCAACTTATTTTCTATAGTATGATGAAGTATTTATTTTTGACCTTGTAGGAAATATGCAGCATGCAATTGTGACTATGAAATTGATGACCAGACCATATGCTTTCCACGTGACCAAAATTTTCATGTGCCCATTGCAAGATTGAAATGGGCTTCACCTTAGAGGCTTATTAGCGTAGTTATAAATGTGCTTATGGATATTGTACTGCTATCTTATATCATATAGGTTATGCATTAAACACGACATCCCAAATAAGTAAGGATTCCATCAACTACATATCCAAAGTTTCAATTATTTATTATTACTTTTTAATGATAATGTTCTACTTATATTTCTTCAACGACCCTAAAAACATTCAAAGATAGAAATATCTCCATTAAAGAGTTTCATTTTTCCACAATTCTCTTGAACAAATTTCTTCTACGACCCTACGAACATTCCAAGATAGAAAGTTAATCATAAAGCAACCATGAAAGATGGAAAGTTAATTCTTTGTGCTAGAGAGAACATAGAATTTGATTGGGGTTAGCAAACTTCAATATCTTGTTTTAGATACCCCAAGAGGGGGTTATTGTTATTGCATTGTCTTAAATTGTTGTTTTGGAGATTTTTTAGTTGTGTATCTCTGTATGGAGAGCTTACGACATTATGTGGTATCTAAGTAGGTTGATCCTGTGGTTGGGGGAGGACCAAAGAATAGTTTTCCCTTGATTGAATAATCTGTGAATATTGGTGAGGTGGAAAAATCACAGGGGGAGATCCTCGAACATTATTAGAATGATGGTGTAGAGAGGAAGATGTTGTGGAAGGCCTAGTAGACAAGATGTAGAGGACATTGATGATCTTGTAGTGATGACGAGGATAATGCTATCAATAATGGATGCCATGGAGGTAGCCTAGAGGAGAGGTATTTCCCATGTGGTGCATGACAGTGATGATGGAGTGTAATTATAAACTGCAAGATAAGAACTAGAAGAACAAGTGACATTTGAAGATAAACTGCAAGATAAGAACTAGAAGAATAAGTGACATTTGAAGAGAGAATGATCAAAGAAATCATAGCTATTGAGGGTAAACCTATACTTGAAACTCTTCTTTATTTTGGAAGTTTAAATCTTCAGGAATTGATAGATTGGATGGGAGAAATGGAAAAGTTTTGTGGATTTGAGTAAATTAGAGATCCTACAAGGGTTAAGGTTGTATGTAAAAAATAGAAGAGCTGAATGATTTTTGTGGTAGGATAAGTTGCAATTGAATAATGAAGGTAGTGGTAAAGAGAAGAGTAAAACTTGGGATAGGATGGTTTCACAGTTGAAAAGTAATTTTTTTCCTATATATTATGTTTTAAATCTATTCAAAAGGTTGTAGAATTTGAAGCAATTAAAGATGTTCGTGAATGAGTACACTAAGGAATTTATTTATATTAGGTCTCGACTTTGGGTAGAATGATGAGAGTCTAAAATCTATTTCCAAGTATGTGAATGGTCGAAAGTTATGCCATTTTTTTTGAATTTTTGTTTAATGAAAGAGATTTATCAAGTAGCCTTGATAATTGAGGAGAAATTGTGGGGGGAAATACAAACCTATATATGAGAAGAAGGGTTTAGGCCCTAGAAGAGGGTAGCACAGAGAAAATCAAGTTGAAGAAGATAAAGGAAGTTCTAGTAATATGGATTGACTGAGAAGATATGATGTTGGTAGAGGTGGTGGGTCAATAAGAGGTAGAGTAGAGGGGGGAAATTTGAAGGCATTTTCTTCAAATATGGAAGGTAGGGCCATATGGTATATGAGCATCTAGAAATGTGGAAGGAATGATGAAGATAAGAGGGAAGAACCCATATTGTGGAAGAAATGGTTTCATCGATAGAAAGGGAAGGAATTATTGCGAGAGAACGGGGAGAACCTAATGCTTAAGAGAGAAAAGTTGGAAAGTTGAAACTGAATGATGTATGTTATCACCCAATATAGCACTTGTGCAAGGCCTTCACAAGATGGTAGATTAGTTTAACATATGGAAGTAGATGCCATTGTCACCTAGGAAGGTACTTCCCTTATTTTTGTGAAGGAAAGAGATCCAACACAAGGGATGCTTCCCTCTTGACCTCAAGGGATCCTATAGCAAGCTATAGGCAAGTCTATGCCCCCCTATATTTGTCACTCAATGAGATAATCTAGGTCTAGGAAAATAGAAAAGGTGGGATTGGTTATATAAGGTAATTGGTTTATGTGTGTGAAACAAGAAGTATTCTAATGCATATAATAGTCAATTTCCAAGTCAAATCAACTACCAATCACCTCTAGACATTAGATATCAAGTAAAAATGATTTTTGTTGTAAAATTGTAGCAGTAAACAAGTATATATCAACAAAATATATTTTGCAACAGAAGCAAGAAATCAACACAGAAAAAATAGTAGTTATGTCTTAAAATTAAGCCATCAATGAGTAGATCAACATTGAATCATCAAACAATATTTATGAGTTGATTTTACCCCAATCTTAAGTAAGTTATCAGTAATTAGTTAAGCCATAATGGTTTTGCAAACCTTTTATAACAACTAGCTTTCCAAGTGTTGAGTTAGAATCAATGAGTGAATGAGGTTAGGTATCTAATTATCAAATTTCTTTTAGAGGGAGAATGTTTAAGATAAGCTAGGGTTTTGATCATCACTTGCAAACATAGAGACTAGTGTTGTTTTCTTCCTCTTTGGGAAAAAGGAGTCAATGCAAACCCTATCAAGGAGGCTAAATGAAAGATGATATTGAAGGTTTGAAGGCCTAGGGTTATACCCTCATAAACCTAGGTCCAAAACTTATAGGGAAGAAATCCTAGGGTTTATCCTCCCATAAACCTAGGTGTCATCTCACTTCTTTTCTAGCGTCTAGAAAGCACAATGGATGGAAATAGGATAAACCCTAAAGTTTATCTTCTTGTAAACCCTAGGTTTTAACCTCAAATAGAAGGTTAGGGGGATGTCCTCTCATAATACCTAACCCTATCCTTATGATTCAACAAAAGTTAAGGTAAATGAAACAAGGGAAGGGGATAGCCACTCTTAATCCTTCCTTCAGTTTTCACAATATATTCGAGGAAAACAATGGTAACATGCAACTATTACCTCTCTAATAGAGCATTCACCAAAATATGCCAAGAAATAACACTTAAACATGCCTGAATTACTTACTAGTCAAGTCACTATCATGAGGAAACCCTAGTTTCATGAAGAATCTGCCAAAACAAGAGAAAAGCATCCACCAAAATCACTCCAATAGTGCGCAGAAGAGCTCCATAACAAAAATAGAGAAAGAGAAGACAATTAGTGATGATGAATCCCAAGTGTGAGTTATGTCTTTGGCTTGAGGTAGCACTAGCCTCTTTATATGGTTCAAAACTAATGTTATATCCCATCAAATATCTACAAAATGAAAGTAATCCATGATACAAGTGAGATAGGTCTAGGCCAACCCCTCAAATAGCCTCAAAAAATGAATAATCATGCTAATACACCATAAAAATGTCCTCCTAGGTCATACATGTGATGATGTCATGCTCTAAGAGGGTGTGAAGTGTCCAAAGGCCATGTCTCAACATCTAAGAGGTGCAAGAAAGGTGGAGGGTGTGTCTCCTCATCAAGGGTCATGTCACATCATCAAGCCATCAAACGATACTCCAATGGCAAGAAATCTCATCATCATCAAGCAAACCCTAGTCCATGACATCATTATCATGGAACCCAATGTACAAGGTGGGAAGGCCAATGTCTAGGGTGGAATGGTCATGCATCACCTCTTTGAGTAGTGTCTAAGAACAACCAAGTGCAACTTCTTCCATCAAATGTTGAATAAGGTGTGGGGTGCAATGTCCAAGGTGTGGGATTTCTTCCCATCTTCCTGCCATCATGACCATTTCTGCCAAATGAGAGATCATTTGTCCATCGTCTAGGGTCTAGGATGTGTGAGAGGATGTATATGAAGGGGTCAATCAGCATGTGACCCAACGCTTTGCATCACATGTGTTTTATCCTATATAAAGTGCACAATGCCATGGGTGAAAACACAAAGACATACTCCAAATACCATGTTAGGTGCACTTAAGTTGTTCAAAACCATGGAATCGAGTAAAACCAACAATATTAAGGGGAAATAGTCCTGAGAATAATATAAAGTAAGCCATCAAATAGTACAAAATCCAAATGAACAACTCTCATTGGGTATCCCCATCCAACTTCACACAAGCTCAAGACTTCATGCATTTTGGCAAGTTTAGGTATGGGAGGACCATCAAAGGAACCTATTAGGTGTGCCACTACCCAAGTAGAGAGATATTCCCATAAGAACCCATCAAAGCTATGTAATGAATGTGAGGTGGTCACAGAATTTACTTCTAGGCATGGGGTCATTAACATGCAAGACAACGTATGGGCTCACCTCCATGAGTTCTTTTGTAGAAGGTGTAATCCATGAGTGATTTTGTAGAGGGTGTTCTTGGCGATTGGGTTACCCTTTCCTTAGCACTTTTTGCATTCGAAACCCCTTATTTTCAATGTTCCACCAAGACTCCGGGATAGGGGTGTGTGGGAGTGAGGAGACACATAGGGGGGATGTGTGGGAGCACCCCCAAATTTTGGGGAAATTCATGGGGGATGGGGGGATGTCGGGGTCCTCATCTATAAAATTATAAAAATAATATAAATATTAATGATAAAATCCCAACAATAACAATTCAACCCATGTAAATTCATCATTGTGCAATGTAAATAGTAAACAATAAACAATAAATAATAAACATGATTCTGATTCTGATTCAGTAATGAAATACATTGATTCATAAATCATAAACAAAACATATATAGTAAAATATTGTATACATTGATTTAAATTCATCATTCATCATTCTAGAATCTAGTTACTAAATTAGTATCCAGAAAAATAATAGATACAAAAGTCTGAAATAATAAATTGAAATTCCTCAAACTCAAAAATAGTAAAGAGTGACGAGTTGAAGAATCAATATGAGGTCATCAGTATCTAGAGTCAGGACTTAAAAGTTACAATTCAAAATTAAAAATGGGCAATGAACACTGAAAAATAAAATTAGCATCAAGGAGTCAATCTCATTGAATGGTCCTTTACATCCATTTGTTGCATGAAGTCATTAGGACCATCAATCAGAATGTCACTGTGGGGTAGGTTTTTAACTTTTTAATAAAAAAAAATGTTTTTAATTTTTATTTTTGAGTCTTATTAGCCAAAAATTCAGGGGGGATGTCCAGGAGTCCCCCTTTGAAGGGGGTGCATCCAGAAGCACCCCTTTTCGATGGGGGGCACCCAGAAGCACCCCTTTTGGGGAAACACTCCCCCACACTTGGGAAACACACCCCCTGTATCTCCCCACGTTTCCCCAAAAGGGGGACGTGGGGAAACATTTCCTCGAGAGCCCCACCGTCCCAAGTGTGTGGGAAACATGGAGGGTGCGCACCCCACCTTAGGGGACACATCCCCATGGATCATTGCTTATTTTCATTTTTCTTTATTTTATTTTATTTTTGAGTCCCCTTAAAAATGTTTCAAGCATATCACTTCCTTTGTTTTTTGTTCGAGATATATTCGAGTCCTTTTTTATTGATGAATGTGTTTATCCACATTAGGAATAAGGGCGATCTCTGTTAATGAGGGGGTAGAGATCAGTTATAGAGTATGGCTTTTAATTGTCCTTGTTATCCCATTTCTTTATTTTTATCAGCCAATTGCAATCTACCTCTGGGCCTTTTGCCCCTTCTTTTCATAAGAGAATGAGGTACATGACTTTTTGGGGTACATGTAACCACACTACCCCTTTTAAGGATGCACCAATAGTACCCCTTTTCCCTAGGAGTGACAGCACAAGACTAGGACTCCGGAGATGTCCACCAAGCTTAAACAAGGAAAACATCATAACTTATAATCTCATGATTCATTATCCAACTTCAACCTATGATCATTACTTAGATGCCTAATGTATTAAATATGACACTTTATATGAAACAAGGACTAATGTACCTTATAATATGCATAAAATCATCTCTTAATGAGCCTTGTTGATTGAGTGTGATGAGCCATGTTGGTGAGGAATATGCATCTAAGGGGGCTATTGGGTTGCGCTTTACCCCTAGGTGAGAGGGGGTAACAATGCTAAAGGACCAAATCAGAGAAGCATTCTTAGAACACAATTTAATATTGGAAGTAAGTTTTGTACATTAGTAGTTGATGGTGGTAGTACATCAAATCTTGTTTCTGATGAGGTTATATAGAAGTTGAAATTGAGTTGTGTACCTCATTTGAACCGGTATAAAGTTTCATGGTTGTTTAAAGGGAAAAGGGTAATTGTCCAAGAACAATATGAGATTGATTTTCACATTGGTGGTTGTTATTACCCAATCTAGCACTTATGCAAAGCCTTCACAAGATGCTAAACTAGTGTAACATATGGAAGTAATTTCCATTGTCGCCTAAGCAATTACTTCCCTCGTTTTAGTGATGGACAAGAATCCAACACAAGGGAGGCTTCCCTAGCAACCTTAATGGATCCTATAGCAAGCTAGAGGTAAGTCTATTATTCCCTATCTTGGATGCTTGATTAACTAGGTATAGGGAAAAGTTAAGATGAGTTAGGAAAATAAGTTGATTGTGTGTGAGTGTGAAGCGTGATGTTTAAGACAATCAATGCTTGAAAGGTAAATGAAATGCCTCAAAACTCTAGCCAAAGGAAAAGAGAAAAAGGTTGATACACTAGCTATCAAAGAGAACAAAATTGTTGCAATAAAACTCGAGAAAAGAGATAATATACTTCAACAATAGTAAGTTTATAACAACAATAGTAAATTAGTCCTAAATTAACAAGATTGCAATGGAAAATGTGTCAGATTTTAAGTAAAATACGTATTAAACCATAAGCTAATGATCACTTAAAGGAAAGAGCATTAAACTATGTTAATTAGATGCAATCCATTAAACCCTAATGGCTAGAAATGTAATTAATGCAGAAAATGGTGACATTAGATGACAATCTAAGCTAAGATGCAAGACAATAGGCTAGAATGTGATGAAGAATGCAAATTCAATGCAAACCCTAAGCTAACACCAAGTCATTTGGGAGAGAGAAGCTAAACTAAGGCCCATGATCACTTGTAGCAAGAGAAAGATTAGTTCCTTCTTTAAGTCCTTGGGCATATGGAGTCAACGCAACAAATTGAAAGGATGTTAAGAGAAAAGGAAGACCTGAATATTAAACCATGGGATTATCCAATCATAAGCCTAGGTCAAACCTTATAGGAAAACAAACTCTAGAGTTTATCCCCTCATAAACCCTAGGTGTCACCCTACTTCTTCTAGAGCGTTTAGCATAAGATCAAGTGGAACTAGGTCAAACCCTAGAGTTTATCTCCTCGCCTTGGTGGTCATCATTAGCTATCCTAGTTTAGTGTTGTCACTCTTAGGGAACATGGGTACTACTGGGATTCCTTAATAGGGGTAACGTTCCATTCCCCCCCATACTTAACACTTATCATCCTACAGCATGTCACGGTGTACTGGACTTCGATAATGGTTTTACATGTATCCCAAAAGGACTTGTGGTTCATCCTCCTATGAGAAGAAGGGATATAATGTCGAGCTTCATGCAACTGCTATATAAAAATAAAATAAAGAATGTTATAAAAGAAAGAAAGAAAAATGAGATAATAAATGGCCAACTTCAAAAGAAAGGGGCCAACTTGAGCCCTACCCCCTCTAATGGTAATCGCCCCTTGTCCTAATGCATTAAATGCATATCTATAAAAGGACTTTATCCCAGTAAGAAATGAAAGAAAGAATAAATGCTTGAAACCTGAAAAGGGGACTTGCAAAAGAAATAAATGAATATAAAAAGACAATGTTGATGTTTGTAGCATCATACAGGTATTTCCACATTGGTTTTTTCTTCAACATGTGGAAGTCATCCTTGATACCTCTCGAGACTTTAGGAGATTCACTTTAATAAAGTGATTATTAAAAGGAGATTAATTTTAATAAAGTGATTATTAAAGTGAATGCCTTTTTGTAATTAATATGAGTTTAATTTAATTAAATACCTAAGTATTTGGCATTAGTGAAATAAATTAAATTCTAGCCATTAGATAATAAAGTGAAGGTGAGATATAATCTTATCCATTGATCACTTTGGATATCTAGGGTTTTGGATTTAAGGTAAACTGAGGATTATAAAAGGAAACCTAAGTGAGAGGAGGAGACACACATAATGAGATAGTGAGATTTCATTGAATTGGGTGGAGGACTTTCATCCAAGTATGCAGGGGCAGGTTTCAAGGAAAGGAACAAAGGGGCATCAAAGGAAGTAGAAGCTAGCAAGATCAAAGGACAAATATTTAGGTGTGATAGGCTATTCTTGTTGTTTTTTATTTTTCCTTAGGTGGGCCATTATCCTAGGATGGGAGACCATATTTTATATTAATAAAATCAACAAGGTATTGGTTTTCCCTTAGGACTTTTTACCTATAAAATTATGTGTGCAAATGTGTATGGTTTCCTTATTGTGCTTCCCCTGATTTATTTATTTAGATCTTTAAAACTCAATCGTGCTTTTATTCAACAAATTTGTTTAATGATTTTATTACAACAAGGGTTTACTAGGAAGTAAACAATTGGGTGTTTGGTTGTTGAAGTTTAATAGAAAGGGGTTTATAATGAAAAAATTATCAAGGAAAGGGTATCTCAGGTAGCAAGGGATCCCTCTACAAAGACACTCATGGAAATGGACCAAATATGATGTCTTGCATGTTAATGATTCCATTGCCACAAAGTAATTCCAACACATTTCACTATCAAACTTACCCTTATATATGTTTCTTGGGAAATATCCCTCTACTTTGGTGTTGGCACACCTAATACTGTATTTCGATGGTCCTCCCATACCTAAAATTTCCAAATTGCATAAAGTCTTGAGCTGATGTGAAGTTTGAAGGGGATATCTAATGCAATTGTTCATATGGATTGTGTATTAAGAAATGAATTACTTTGCATGATTCTAAGGACTATTTTCCCTTGTGATTGTTGGTATTACTTGATTCTATGGCTTTGACTGACTTGGTTGACCTTGACACACTTTGACATGATCTTTGGAGGATGGTTTCATGCTTGTTCCCAGGATGCCACACACCTTTCAAAGGATTTTTCATACTTGACTCCTGAGATAGAGCATTGGGTCCTTTGATGATTTGACATAACTTGAGGCACCTTTTCACACCTCTTGGGCCTTGGATGTTGAGTTGATGGGCTTGGATATTGCAAATATGGCTTGATGGTCACTCAGACGGAAGGAATTCCCACACCTTGGGAAGGATACCCTAGAGCATATTAGGGTGTGGTTTGATGATGTTGCACTTGGAGATGATGACACACCTCTTAGTAGAGGTCATGGAGCCTTTCTCACATAGGACATCATGCACTAGCCATTGTACCTTCCACACATGGAGATGAAATCATTTTTGGATGAGGTTTGAGCCACCATAGCATGGGGGATGCTTCTTGACGTTGACTTGGAACTTGATGGCGATGAGACATGACCCTTGGGTGTTGCTTGCACCTTCCATGGAGAGATGAGGCCTTTGGAGGCACCTTTTCACCCTTTGGAGGATGACATCATAGCCCTTTGATTCTTCCTACACCAAATGTGCCACCTTTTGAGGGGACTTTATGTTGTATTTTCATTATATATTTGCATTAGAGGCTATTTGCGGGGTCGGCTTAGACCTATCTCACATGTATCATGGATTATTTGTGTTTTTAGGGATAATTGTGGACATATGTGCTAGGGTTGTCTCATATAAAGAGGATAGTGCTTTATTTGTTCAAATCATAACTCACCACTTGTGAGAAATCACTTATATTGCTCTCTTCTTCTCTTTTTTCTCTATGGAGTACTTGTCACACCTTTGGAAGGATGATCTTAAGGATGCTTTCTCTTAATTTTGGTGGATGATATTTGGGCTAGGGTTTCTTCATGCATAACGACTTGGTTAAGTAAGCCTTATTTGTTAAGTTTAAGTGCTTGTTCATGGAATATTATGGTGGATGCTATATGCTAGATTGTTAATTGTTTCATGTTACCTTCTATGCTAGGTTCTTTGTTTGAAACCCCAGGAGGGATTATAATTCTTTATTCCCCTCGCTATTTTCACTCATCTTAATTTGTTGAAGCATTTAAAGACCAAGTATAGGGATTAAAAGTCTTTATCCCCCTAGGGCTAGTCTTTAGCTAGTTCAAAACCTAGAGTTTATGAGTCTATAGACCTTAGGGTTTGATCTAGTTCACTTGGATCTTGACTTAGACATCATAGAAGAAGGAAAATAACACCTAAGGTTTACAAGTCTATATACCTTAGGGTTTGTTTTCTTTTAAGATTTGATCCTAATCATATGAGGCTATAGCCTTAGGGTTTCAAATATTCACTTTTCTTGGCTATCTAAATGAAAATTCAAGGTGTTTCTTGACTCCATTTGGCCAAGGAGATAAACTGAAACTAGTCTTAGGCCCACAAAGTGATACAAAACCACAATTTACCCTCTCTCTCTCAAAGCAAGTTTGTAGTTGGATTCCCAACTACTTTAGCATGCTCAACCTAATGCAACACTTGGAAAACTAAGTTAATTTCTTGTTGTTGTTACACATGTTTGCTACAACCATTAGGGATTAGTTAGATCATTGATAACTAATCTACTTTATGCTCTTAACTTCATGCAATTATTGGTGAATAATTTGTAAAAGTTTCTATGGTTATTGGGCATATTTTCATCCATTTATTTGTTGAATTAGAGTGTTATAGCATTGTTATTGTCATAAAACTATTATATGCTGAAGTGCATTATTGTTTACTGCAATTTTTATTACAACAAGCCTCTCTCTTTGATAGCTAGTGTTCTAAGGTTGATTATTCATTCTTTAGAGTTGGTATTTTTCATCAAATGCATTGAGATATTTCTTTCTTGCACATGCAATCAATTTCCTATTTCTCTCAGGAACATACAATCAATTGCCCTGTCTAAAAATCATCTCAACCTCTCCCATTTCCCTAGACCTAGCCTATCCTAACAAGTGACCAAGATAGGGGGTCATAGAATTGCCTTTAGCTTGCTATTGTATCCATTGAGGTCACAAGGGAAGAATCCCTTGTGTTGGACTCTCATCCATCACTAAAACGATGGAAGTACTTGCCTAGGTGACAGTCGCGACTCGCAATTACTTCCAATTTTTACACAAGTTTAACATCTTGTGAAGGCTTTGCACAATTGCCAAATCCTATGATAACAGAGCCTACTGTTATCTAACTTATTAAAGCTAATTTCATAGTTGACTCATTTATGAATGATTAGGAATGTCGTAGGATTTTGTGTATGTACCCCAATGGAATCTATTCATATTTTTAACATGGCCTTGTGCTCCAGGTTACTGATGCGTAAAATATAGTGCTACAACCTATTCCAGGTGACCTCCTTATTCGACGCACTAATATAGGATGAACTTGGCTATAACCTAGCCAAGTTTTTGAGTTCTTGGTATTCTCTTCTCCTTTCATGATTCCCTATAATATCTTTGGGTGGTATTTTTATAATGAATTGCCAATGAAGTTGATAAATGGGTTTGTAAGCCCAAGTCATTGGCAACTAGATTTTAAGGTTTTCTATAACATCTTATTCACCACCCATGCTTATTACTAGTCTTATGAGGTCTAACCCAAGACGAATTTTCAGAGGATGGAGAAACTCTTTCAAGACTTTCTCTAGGATTACATGCATGGAAACAAAGCTTTTCATCGTGTTAAAATAAAATTGTGTTACAGTCACAAGGACTAACAGGTTAAGGGTATGATTGACTTCTTTATATATGCTCAAGACTTATGCACAAAGTGGGCCATACACATAGTCAAGGGCAAGGAAAGTCGGAAAGTCTTGTAGAAAAGTTATATCTCTATGGGGACCCTGTTATGCGAATGGGGTTGGGGAAATGTTAACCTTTAAACACTCATGTTAATTCCTTCCAAGGTCAAAATATAGGGAGCATTTGCAGCATAGAGTTTTTGGAAATCCCGGGAATTCATCAAGCATTGTCTTACCTACAAAAGAAACTCTCGATGAACTAGCTTGTTCATTAATGAGCATTGCATTTGGTGGCCACCCCTTATACAATTTAATGATAAATTATTGACATAGATTTCTTGGGTTTTGTCCAAGCTAATATTTTCAAGAAAGGCATTGATAAGGATGGGGGACTCTTTGATGTCAAGACTCATGAATGGAATCATTGACTAGACTTAAAAACATAGTTTTGGCTCAATACCACTAATAGGATCATTATTGAGAGTGTCAAAGAACTCATTATAGATTATCTATTTCTTAAGCTTGGCTTTCCTTCTCTAGCTACACGGTGGAGATATTGGAGGTGGAATTATACAAAGGGATTCAAGAAGTTGATCCAGATTTTATGAGCAGAATGAAATGAATATAGATTATTAAAATATGATTAACACAAAATAACAGAGATACAATAAAATTGGTTTTCTATTCAATAACGAAATAAGTTGAAACTGTAAAATGCAGCGGAAAACAAGCTTGTTGGAATGGTGGTGACTTATCTCTAAGAAGAGATGTGATGGTTGTGCTCATTCGCAAGAAGATGATTAGAATGAGGCTATGAAGGAATTTTTACAATAAACAGGAATGTCAAAAACCCTAGACATCCAAAAACCTGACCCTAGGAGATGAAGCGCCAAAATTCATGTGGGCCCCGTTTGGGTAAGTCAGTACATCAACTTCTCGGGGTCGTAACTTTGCATACGATCTCCATTTTAGGCACACGATAGCCCATTGGAAAGGTATCGTTGAGGAGATTCATTTTGGGGGATAAATTATGCATTTGGATATAATTGAGAAGCTCGATCCCAAAAAACATTCATTTAGGCCCTCAAAAATGGCCCCAGAAGTTAAAACAACTAAAAATAGTAAATTGCCAAAATTGCCAAAAAACTGTTCTGAGCGAGTTGGAAAAGGTGGGTGGCCACCCGATATCCACTGAAAACTTTCCCACACTTCCAGTATTTATACCATCTCTTCCTTTTTATTAACCCAGGCTCATTGTCCTAAAGATGGATCCTGATTTGGATCTGAAACGTCGACAGTCTATTGACAACACTGTGGCTTTTTCGATCAAAACCGAAAATATTACCTCATTAGGAAGCAATGGTATCCATTGCGTTGAGTTCCCCCATCATATGAGGAAAATTTTGTTGAATTTGGCCCCGAGTGAGCCACTTGCCTTGGTGCAGGAGTTGCCCTTCTTTGACAACTCAATAAAGTTGGATCCTTTGTTGTCGAGTGCCCTTGATCTGTGTGTCCACAATATGATCACTAGATTCTTGTTGCATGCATTCGGGGTTGAGCTATGTTGGTTTCAACTTTTCTTCTATCTCTGAGGTGTCCAATAATGGTGGGAAATATGGCCGAAGGAGATCCACGTTGAAGACTGGGTGCAGGCCAAGGAAAGGGGGAATGTTGAGATCAGAATCATTGTCACCCACAGCCTTGGTGATGGTGTACAACCCATAATGGAGTGGGTGAAGCTTTTGATGGGTCCCTGTAAAGCATTCTTTCTGTAAGTGCAACCAAACTTTGTCTCCCACCTGAAACTTAAATGAGGTGGCACTCGATGTTGATCATGGCGTTGCTTATACTTGGCATTAGACTTCTGTAGAATATCTTGAACCTGTTGGCGGATGTGTTGGATCCGCTCAATGAACCGGTTGGCTTTGTCAGCTTCTAGTGGAGTAGGGGACGAGTCGTTCAAGGTGGTCACAAAGGGTAGTGCAACATCCATGGGGCCCAATGGTTGGAATCCCAACCCCACCTAAAAGGGGTTGTGGCCAGTTGAGCTATATTGTAGTGCTCGATTGTAGATATGTTGGACATAGGAAAGACTCTCATCCCATGTGCAGGGGTGTTTTGAATTGTACATGGGAAAGATATGTACGATCATCTGATTGACGACCTCAGTTTTTCCATTTGTCTGGAGGTGGAAGGCAGTGGATTTGATGAGCTTGGTATCCAGCAGTGACCAAAGGCTCGACCAGAATGTGCTAAGGAACCGACTGTCATGGTATGAGATAATGGTTTGTTGGATCCCAAAATGTACCCATATTCATTCAAAGAAGATCTTGAAAGTGGCTTCTATTGTGATGTTCTTCTTCTAGGTGGCTAGAATTTCCATCTTGGAAAACCGATCAACAACAAAAAAAACATAGTCATTTCCCCTCTTGGTGGACGGGAGGCTTGACATGTAGTCCATTGAGATGGATTCCCACGACCTGTCAGGAGTAGGAAAAGGGGTGTACAGGCCATGTTTCTCAGTGGTCGATTTGGAAATAGCGCAGGCGGTGCAGGACCTGATATACTTGACGACATCCTATCGAAGTTTTGGCCAGTAGAAATTTTTCTGCAACACTTCCACTATCTTTTCGACGCCAAAGTGTCTTGCCACCTGACTATAGTGAGCTTCCCAAATCATCTTCTCGTGCTCGCTTGATGGAATGAAAATATGGCCCAGACGACACAACAACCCATCTTGAAGATGGAAATTAGTGACCATTGATTTCGCACCCAACATTTGGTAGGTGGTGGAGAAGTCAAGGTTTGTCTCGTAGAGGTGGGGCCATCTAAAGGTCTTGTGGATGCAAGAGTCTAGCACTGTGGTGAGTGCCCTGATTGGAGGTCCTCTGAGGCAATCAACAACTCGGTTGGTACTTCCTATTTTATACTTGATGTTGAGGTGGAACTGCTATAAGTATGTGGACCACTTCTGATGGAGGTCATTCTACAATTTTACTTGGGTCTGCATGAGTTGTAGTGGCTTGTGATCAGTGTGGATGATTGTCTCCTTCCCAAGAATGTAATGTCTCCACTGGAAGAAAGCTTGCACAATGGAGTACATTTATTTATCATAAGTAGGTTACTTACAGACAACATATGATAGTGTCTCACTATGATATTCCATAGGGTGGTCGTGTTGAGTGAGAACAACACCCATAACATAGTCTAAAGCATTTGTCTCAATCTCAAAGGGATGTTGCAAGTCCAGTAATGAAAGTATCGGGGATGAGCACAAACTATTCTTCAAGTCATCAAAGGCTTTTTGTTGGGACATACCCCACACAAATTTTTCCTTACCACCACCCCTAGTTACTTGGTTGAGGGCCCATGCGATATGCGAGAATCCCAACACGAACCTACGATAGAAATCGGTGAGGCCCAAGAAGATCTAAAGTTAAGTGAGTGTGGTTGGGGTTGGCTAGTCATGGATGACCTGGATCTTGGCTGGATCCACATGCACACCATGTCAATCAACGATGTAGCCTAATTAATGGACCATGTCCATGCTGAAGGATCATTTTTCCAAGTTTGCATATAGTTTTTGTTGTTGCAGGGTGTGCAAAACCTGTTGAATATGTTGCAAGTGTTCCACCCAAGTCTTGTTGTAGATGAGGATGTCATCCAGATACACCACTAAAAAATTATTGGTGAAAGGTCGTAGGATATCGTCCATCGTTCTCATAAATGTTGTTGGATAATTTGTCAAACCAAAGGGCATGACCAACCATTCAAAAATACCTTATTTTTACTTGAAGGCAGTCTTCCATACATCCATTTGTTCTATTGGTACTTGGTGGCAGACAGACTTCAGATCAATATTACTGAAGTATTTGGCCCCCGTGAGCTGATCAAGGAGGTCATTGATTTGGGGAATCAAGTATCGATTTCAGACTGTGATTTTATTCAGGGCTCGATAATCAATGTAGAGTCACCAGGTCTCGTCTTTCTTCTGCACCAGCACGATTGGGCTCCCACAAGGCGATGATATGGGATGTATGTGCCCCTTGTGGAGAAGTTCTTGGATCTACCTCTTGATCTTCTCGTTTTCTAAGAGAGAGTGGCGGTAGACTGACCCATTGGGTAGCGGTGTGATTGGGGTCAGATCGATGGGATGCTTGACCTGGAAGTACAGAGGTACCCCGGTAGGAGAGGAGAAGATATTTGAGTATTCTTCCACAACCTTATCCACTTGCTTCTGTTGTGTGGAGAGATTAGCCACAGAGGCCCTGGATGTGGCTACGATCTTTCGCTCAATCTGAGAGTGAATCATGAAGAAGAAAAATTTCTTGGTCTGAGAGATGACCTTCTCGCATTTCTTGGTAGAGATCAAGGAAACAACACTAGGAGGGACCGCCTTGGGTATCTTGTACAATTTTCTATTCAAACTAATAATAACACTACGAGACCTAGACTCATACAAAATGATGTTTCCATAAATAAGGTTGGCCCAAAAGAACATTACAAACTTTGAGAGGAGAAACATCACACAATACCTCGTCTTTAAAGGGCTTGATGGCGTACGACAGTCGACACTATTGGATGACATAGAGATCGCTTTCTTGGCGGAGCCATCCATTGGTGTAGGGTTGTGGGTGAGGCGTTGTCGACAGGTCCGACTGCTTGACGACCTCTGATGAGATGAGGTTCTTCTGGCTACTGCTATCAACAATGAAGTGCATCAGGGTGCCTTTTACCCACATCTATAAATGGAAGAGGTGCTTGCCTTCTTCTGGCTTGTCTGGTTCACCAGGCTGGAGCTTGGTGGTAGCAACAGTGGAATTGGGTTCCATGTCAATGATCCATCTTCCCCTTTCTGGTTTTGACTCGGAGTCATAACCTACATCTGATTCAAAGGCTTTCACTTCGGCCACCAGAGACTGATTTGAGCAGCAATCAACAATGTTATGCCAAGGGCTCTTATGGAAACCACACCACTTCTCGATATCTTTCTTTGTCTTTCTGGTGTCCTTCTTTTCCTCTGCATTGGACTAGTTGTCTTGCTATTTTCCATATTTTCTCTGTCCTTTTTTCAGTGGGTTGGGGATGCCCCTTCCTGGCTTTTACTGTGAGGGGTTCCATGGCCTAAATTGTCGCGTCTTTTTTTTTAGCTTCTGCTCGATTTTGACGACATATCGGTAGGTCACGCCCAAGGATGAGATGTCTAGAAATTCCATTTCGGTCTGGATGTATCTACACAGAGCACCGCGATACTTGAGCACCAGATGTCGCTTTGAATCTTTGATACCCATCTTGGTGTGCAATGTATGGAAGATATTTGTGAACTCTGACACTTCTTGGTCTCTTTCTTGTTGCAGTGTGGTCCATTTGGTATACAAGTCGTCATAACTTCCAACAAGGTAGTATTGTTCCTTAATATCATCCCTAAAGGATTCTCAGGTGGCCGTGACTATAAATAATGATGGTTCCTTTGTTTCCTTTTTCTCACAGAAAGTTTCCCACCAATCTTTGACATGGAGAACGACTTTGAGGAGTGCAAAAGTAATATTTTCTCTATTTGAAAATTTATGGACATAAAAATACCCTTCTAGTAGATTACGCCACTTGTATACAACATCTGCGCCTATCTGAACTTCAAATATAGGAATATCTAAGTTTATTTGTACCTTGAAGGGGGTGACACCTCCACTCGATGAAGATGCATCGCATGTTGGTAGCCGCCGAAGGATTTGCGCGAAACTATCCATCATCTCGTTCCTCTGTTGCGTGATGGATTCATCAAGTAACATTTTGAAAGGATCTCCTGTCCCATAATATTTATTTTCTCCTACCATGAGAGGTCATTTGGGAGTGAGAGATATTTTTTCCTCAAGAGAAACAAGCTTGAGACCCAATTCTTTGTACCCTGACCTCGTTGGGGACATGCATTAAGACGACAAGGAGTAGACCGCTCTAATACCACTGATCCGAATTTTATGAGTAGAATGAAATGAATACAAATTATTAAAATACGATTAACACAAAATAAAAGAGATACATTAAAATTTGTTTTCTATTCAATAACGAAATAAGCTGAAACTATAAAATGCAGTGGAAAACAAGCTTGTTGGAATGGTGACGGCTTATCTCTGAGAAGAGATGTGACGACTGCGCTCATTCGCAAGAAGATGATTACAATGAGGCTCTGAAGGCCCTTTTACAATAAATAGGAATTTTAAAAACCCTAGATATCCCAAAACCTAACCCTATGAGATGAAGCGCCAAAAGTCATGTGGTCTCTGTTTGGGTAAGTCAGTACATCAACTTCTCGGGGTCGTAACTTTTGCATATGATCTCCATTTTAGGCGCACGATAGCCCGTTGGAAATGTATTGTCAAGGAGATTCATTTTGGGGGCTCAATCATGCCTTCGACTATCATTGAGAATCTCTATCCTGAAAAACCTTCATTTAGGCCCTCAAAATGGCCCCGGAAGTTAAAACTACTAAAAATAGTAAATTGCCAAAATTGTCAGAAAATTGTTTTGAGCGAGTTGGAAAAGGTGGGTGGCCAGCGATATCCACCTAGATCATAAGTATAGGACAATTTATGGGTATTAGTTCTTTATTTCCCAATTGATGTCAAATGTTTGACTAAAAAAAGTTTAGAGGCTTCCTTTGAAGAATACCACTAGGTTATTTTGGTTTCAATACGCATGGAAAGCATGAGTTGAAGTACTTGGTAGTTACCCAACCTGAGTACTCTTTTTTCCATAAAGATGAAATAGTAAAATACATGCTTTGGTTATATCCTTTTTCAAAGTTAGTTTGGGAATGGGATTCAAACTTGTTTTGTTAGCTTCACCTTGCCTCCATCACTTGGAAGTCTCCCTTCTTTGGTGACAATCTCCTATGGGGTCATTATGCTTCATGAAGAATGACAACTTGTTAGAATATAGATCTTGTTTTTATATGGAAAAATGGGAATTTACTCATATTTCTAGAAACCTCAATCAAATGGCAGATCGCATGGTGAATCAAGTACTAGATTGGAATTTATCACATTAAACATACATGTCACATTCATCTATCATCAAATAAAAACAAGTACACGCACCATATCATCAAAACATTAGACTCATAAAATATCTAAAATGGTCTACTTATATATAGATCATAGGTGTCAAAATATGTGTTTGATACAAAAATACAACATTCCTTAGCTCCATGGCTAGGCCCTCTCAGTCAAACCCTAGTCTATACAAAATGGGAGTTCATAAGACTCTTATCCATCATACAAAATCAAGCTATGCACGTGACATGTCACACTATCATCTAGGGTGACCCTAGTTGGTGTACATCTCGACCAGCAGGGGGGTTCCCCCCCAGAGGACATATCTCTCACATGGATCCACTCAGTCGTGGTGGACCCTACTACTGTTGCATGTTAAACCAAGGACTGCCAATGTGGATCCCCACCAATGCATTGCTCTAGGACTCTCTCGTCCTGAATCCTCAGCCACAGGTCCTCCGACACCCCATCTAGTACGAACTCGAATCGTCACCTCAACTCCTCCATATCCTAGTCCCAGACCAAATTCAACTCTCTACCCTACCCAGCTGCAGGGACCGCCATTACTGCATGCAATGTACCCACCCTAGGATCTTAATATCGACAATGCCTCATCGCCTGACCCTTTGCAGCTCTCTCATCCTCTAAGCTCTGCGTTGCGTCGTCCTCTCGACTGATGGGTCCCACATTAGCATAGCCAAAACAAAAAAGATGCATCAGTACTTATAAAATACAAGAATATCAAATCAAACCATGTGTAAATATATGAAAGTACAACATGTTCACCTCTATCACCCCACTCTTCATCCAGTGGCAAGCACATATCTGGGTGGTACTGAAAATCAATCTCGTGGTACGGAAAGTCATAGAAAACGTGTGGGGTTTACCACCAGACCCACTCAAACAGGGTCCTAAAGTACTACCCCACGCGACCCCCACCCTGATGCAGAAAAAAATTTCCCAACCACCTCACTAACCTGAGATCGTGCATCCCAGGCGGGTCCAAAATATCTTACGATCATAGAAACACCTCCCACTCAAAAATAAAGTCACATAAGATGGAACCAAAGGAAAAGTCACCACCACACATATGTCTAACTAGGCTACCATACTCTCACGCATCACCTGAGCCCAGGAAAACATGTGTCCCCCCATAGCCTGCTCGGCAATCACCATCTTGGCACCCGAGATGCGTTGGGTCCCCAATGACCCATAAATCGTACAACCATAGCAAAGAAAAAATGCATCTCCATGGAATCAATAGCAGCTATATTGTTTGATCCGCCATGTATCATCGTTGTCCTTGAGCAGTAGCAGTTGGCTAGCGCCCCCGCATTCACCCTCGCAAGGATCCTAGGTTGTACTTCCAACACTGCTCCTCGAAAAGGAAGTCCGGTAAGGAAATAAATGTGAATCTCTACTGAGATGTGGATCTCTTTCCCCCACACCACAAAAACCTATCGATCAGGCTGCCACATCCACACAATGAACTCAAGTAGCGCCTCCTGCGACCGGATCAACGAACAGTCAAAGAATGTCAACAACTCATCTTGGGTTAGATTTCATCGTATGTGGGCATACTCTCCCACCATCCTCCACAGAGACTCACAATCTCTCTCATGCCACTAAATTGGTATCCTCTCACATTGATCTGCAACCTGCATCCAATCTAACAGGTTTGTATTAGTTTTCATCATCTCGAACAACTCCACAAACCAACCCAAAGAAAAACGCATTTTCCCACGCAATTGTTCCCTGAACATTCGTGCACTTTTGTGTGATTGTTTCCTTAACAATTGTGCATTTAAGTGTGACTATTTGATTAACAATCGTGCACATCAGTGTGGTTGTTCGCTTAACAGTCATGTGTCAACCACACGACCGAAACCCAAACAGTCACACAAATATGTGTGGAGTTTCATATAACATATGTGCATATGTGTGTGGTTGTCCTTTCAACAACCACACACATCATCATAGTTGTTATTTTGATAACCACGCCCAACCCCCACCATGGATCATGCAACTAAAATTTAGATCCTTATGCACATGTGGGTGCAAGCGGTCAATACTCTTGTGCATTGTGCACGGCTATATTAATTACATCTATGCACATATGTGTGTGAATCCAAACATCTCCCGAGTAGTCCTTCTTCCTAAACCCTAAAAAGATTGTACGAACCCCACCCCCCGCAAATCACACCTAACCTATTTAGGAGGTATTGACGAATTACCTGACTCTCTTGCTGCCTAAGTCTAGGCTTGTCTACTCTCACAAGGATCACCGACATACAATCTCATAGCTCATAGATCCCCACAACAACAAGTACAAATGAGGTGGAAATGTGGGCCCCATTCCCATATATACATCCTTTTGCAAAACTTCCTCACTTATGTTTCAAATCATTCGAGCTTCGTTTCTCACATCGTTCGCACCTTCAGTATCTAGACTCCCTCATCTTCACAACGGTACTCTTGGTTACTCATTTCGTTACAGATCCCTAGAAGCCCTTTTTAGTGCCCCAGGCCCAGGTATGCATCACTTGTCCACATTTCATTATCAGGAAATTGGTATATATTTTTTATTTTCATATATGTTTCACGTCAGGTATTTGGTTTGTATGTGCAGGTCCTCATCAGTGGCCTCCTTCACACCATTAGTTATGAGCTCTCGTTGGCCCCTTCAAGTATATATTCCAAACTGGCATGAACTTTCACCCTCTGCTCATAGTTGCATTATCCAATAATACCCCTTGAAATTTATCCCTACAGTCCCTATGGGCGTATCTGCAACATCGTCACCTCCATCCATTCTTGTGTTGCCTCCCCCCCCCCCAACATGAGTTGTCCCACATACGTTTTCCCTTAATGCACATTGACACTCATGTTGATTAATCCCCCTTAGGATTGGGATTCCTTGTAGTTTTGCATCTCAAAGAATGAACCTCATACTTATTCTCATCATTTTTCCATTCTATCCATTATGGAATCCCCCATTATATGGTTTTGGTTTTATCAGATGCACCTTTGCATCTTCATTTACTCTCCATTCCATCCATCGATCCTTTCCCATCTACAAGCTTACCCACCATTCATCTACTCGGTACAAAAACTATCCAATGGGTCCCCCACCCTCCACCAGCCTTTACTTGCACCCTCACCAGCCAATCCATACTTCACTTGAGCACCTGTTTCTGTACATGTAATTTCAACCCAATTATTTTTTCATTTGGTAATTGTATAAGGCATCTTCCAATTCCCACAAGTGCAGTAGATTTTGGTCATCGCATCCAGCGACATTTTTTATTAGCACACAACAACCCATGTCACCCTTGGTTGGGGCATTCTACCTCCCTCATTACCTCTGTAAGATTTTGTACCCTGGTCATAATTCTGACCATTTCAAACACCCATGTCCCACAACGCTCTATTTTGACCTATATTACATCTTCTTGTAGTCTCACCCATTCAGTACAGTTTTACCCCATATTTGGTCATCCTTCTAACACCAGATCATGTTTTACAGTTGTTTCCATCCATAAACACCCCCAACCAAGGGAATTTCTTGAATTCCCTATATTCTAGACATTGTTCATGATTATCATCCCATTTACCTTCACCAATATAATTTCTTACACCATTTTGATCAATCGATGTCAAGAAGCTCTTTTCTTCTTATAGTCCCACCTCCTTCCCTATCGACATCAACACAAGGTTCCAGGAAGGTGGCAGTATATTGGCTCTCATCCCATCATTAATGAGTAGTATCAGATGGCACAAAAAGAGTTCTTATTGTTTTTTGATGATGTTGACCCCCATATCGACTCCAACAAGTTTCATGTTACGATGGATATTACTATGCGACCATTGCATTTTTTAGTCGCAGTCGAAGACCTATGAATTTTATAGGCCATCAATGCCTATGAGTTGTTCATACCTTGATTTAGAGCTAGTTTAGCCATTAGAACTGTCAATTGTTCTTGTTGATGCCTCCGAGGGCACTGTAGATATCTACTATGTTAGCAGTTTTAGTTATTGTTACCCCTTTATGGTTTCATGAGATGAGCCTGGGGCATGCCTGCCTCATTTTTAAAAACTTTTATTTTCTAGAGAATACCTGATACAGATATTGTTGTCCCCTCTCCCTCCAACGGATTGCTCTCAATATCCCTCACTACAAATGTATCTCACACTTCTATACAATGACGTCATCACCAAAAGAAACGATGATGTATTCCAGCTCTATGTTTGCTCCTAACCTCACACATCAGGGGGCATTTATTACCAAAAAAATTATCACCACAAAAATAAACAATGGATGAATAAATAGACAGCACAAGCATAACATATTACCAATAATTATGGAAGGATTACACTCAGCTTGGAAAGATAATCACAAAACTATACAAAAATGGTTCTGAATTTCTGTGTGTATTCAACACTTTCAGCACATGCACATCTGTGCAGGCTAACATGGCATACAATGCACGCAGTGCACGGACCGTGTGACTGACAGACGGAAAACCTGCACAGATGTGGAAACAACGCATTGATGATTTTGCTCGGGCCTCAACCACTTATGGGATGGAGTGGATCTCCCCCATACCCAAAATCGCCCCTAAATTTCACCTTGGGATCACTAAAAGGGATGGGAGATACCTCCAAAGGCCTTGCATTCACATTTGAAACTAGTTTGGAAAAATCTTGCCATCCTCCTATAAATAAAGGGCCATTGTATGCAAAAAATAGGAAGCAATTTGAGTATTGTTATGTTGTTCAATTTTTCTTTGAGAAGCCATATTTCTCCTAGAACTCTTTGAGCATCCATAGCAAGTGTTGCACCTCTCTCCTTTTGAGAAGTTCAATTATCAATTCTTCACCGTTGTATTTCCATTTTTAGCCATTGTTAGAAGAGAGAAAACTTTGTATTTGGGGACTCAAGAGCCTTCCCAAGGAGGAAGAGAGGACTCATAAGTTCCCATATTTATCCAAGGTGTTATCAATTCAAAGACCAGTCTAATTTGGTAGCTATTCCTTGTGTCTCTTTCTTGCATCAATTTTAGTTGTTACATGCTTAGTTTAGTTTTATTTTCTTGTTTTTCATTTCTTGTTTTCCACTTAGTTGAGCCACTAATCAACTAACAAATTGTTTTGTTGTCTTGCTAGCCTAACTATATAGTTAAGAGACCTCCTTTTTCTCACCCAAGTGACCAAAAGAACCCAACAAGGAGGGGGGGAGGGGCAAAACGAGCTTCCACTTCACGTGGTTAGCCCTGTTTAGTAGAGAATAAATTATTCTCGGAACTAAGAGGATCCCATTCATAAGGTATTCCCCTTTAGTATTTCTAGAGTGTTGTACATGTTTAATTATTATTCAACCATATAACATTTTATTCTCTTTGACCAATGCAAACTCATATATGTTTAGTTATTATTCATTCATATAATATTTTATTGTCTTTGACAAATGCAAGTTTGAAGGGCAGTCACCTCCACAATCCACAAAACATTTCTGACAAGGTATAAATCATTTGTTTCTCTTGTGTCATGAAATTTTCCTTCATTTCCTTGTATACTTAAATTTAAAATCCAAAGATAATGATGGAAACAACTATTATTCATTTAATAATATTGTTTTTAGAGATTATTGACTACAAGTTGATGTGGCATATTATGTTCTCCCTTAACATTTTTGTTTTCCAATGTTCAATGTTCAGAAACACCTATTCATAGGACTTGACGATGTAGAATGTTGGTTGGAGTTAGTGATTGGTCCAATGAACATTGACAACAAAATTGATAAATTGGATGGCGCGAAAAAATGTGAGTTCCACTTGCATACTTACCCTTCAAAATCCCAATTGTATACTTATCATTCATAAAAACATTATTAGAATGAGATACTCAACAAATGTTTGGAGGGACATTTGAAAAGTTATGTGGAATATTGTATTAGTTTTTTATTCCAAATACAAAACTATTGTTTTTCCAATTTGTCAAAATAAAAGAAGAAAATACCTTCATTGGGAGGGAAGATTTTGATCTTACTAGAGATAACCTTGCTCCAAGTCTCCCCTACCCAAGGAAAAATTTTAGAGGCCAGAGGATTCTATCCATAGAAATATATAGAGCTCATTCCCATGACATCTCTAATCCTTCAAGGATCCAATCATGAGGCACAACAATCTTCCTTTCAACAATGTAAACATGAATATACTTCTTCTTCTTCCTAATCCAAAAACCCTCATCTTTATTTGTATCCTTGAAACCATCAACCAAACCCTTCCTTCTCACATCCTCTAATAGTAAACCAAAAACCCTACCTACCACGAAAACCCTTCCCCTTGTTTTCATACTCCAAAGGCCTTCTCAATAGATGTGACCTTATCTACTCACCTACATGTCTAAGGTTTATTCCCTAATTTTCATAGTCATGCTCTTCCATTATGATTACAACTTTACAAGTTCAAGCCTCGACTCCCATGGATCCTTACTCCTACATATTTGGATCACCTAGTTGAGGTCTGAGGTGTTCGGACATGGACATAAGCACCTTATCATCATTTTCTCACAAACCTTGTGTGATTTCTATAAATGTTAAGATGCCCTTTAATGAATTTATATCATTTTTAGGAATTCATGGTTTTTTCTAATGTCCTCCTAGTATCGTTTATTTGGAAAAGAAGTCCTTCATTACCATAATTGATGTGGCTAATACAATCAAGAATCAACTCTAATTATACCAAAATTATCGGCTCATTCGTCATTTTGTTGTCTTGTGGCCTAGATTGGTGGATCTACACAACTAAATTTCTCAAATATATAATCTGATTTTATTGAAGGATGGTTATGTCTATCTATATGCATGGGGTTTATTCACTATATAATTTGATGTAGCTCCCAATAGGGGCATTATTCTCCATTCTGGACACTATTTTTGGGGGATTTTATCGCCTCTACAAGCATCCCTAGTACCTTACACTCTACAAGCTACCATTGGAAATGGAGCACCTTCGATAACGGTTGGACCATTGGGTGTAGAACCATGTATACCATGAGCAGGGTGCCTATAGACCCACATGGTGTGTACCTAACTAGCATATTCATTTAACTATGATTTTTGGGGCCTCTTTCTTGACCGAATGCAATAAGATCCAATTTGTTGGCTCAATAACTTTGTGCATCACTAACTTTGACACAATGCAGTGTGACATCTCTAAGAGCAATGAGAAAGAGCACATAGTCATACCCACAAATGGCCCAAGTGTGGAAACTTGGTAAACTTTGATCTTAAAACAAATTCATAAATTTCACCTCAAAACTTGAGGTTCCCCAAATCTATTTCCAATGAACTTTCAACATTAACTATGAATCTAAAATATGAATTACAATAGTATATATTGCATTTCTATGCAACCTAAATACACAGGGAAAATCAAGAAAATACACAGTGAAACTATGTACTTCAAGGTGGGGGGAATTCACAATCCTAAGGGTACAATCCCCAACATAAAACAAATCAGAAAATTACTTATGAACAATAGATTTATCACTGAACAAAATCTACTCATTGTTATGTTAAATCAACTTACATAACCAGTGCTAGAAACTAATCTATCACCATGAAAACATAAGATAAAATCAGATTTACAAGAACACAAAATTTGAACAACACTTCATATATACTTTAAATGAAGTTTCAAGTACATACCAATCAATTTATCACACTTTGTTACAATGTGTTCTTCAAGCTAAACACAAGCTAGAACACTCTATGATGTAACCCCGGTCTGATTGTTATTCAAGGAAAGAAACTAATCTCTTAACTAATCTAGTCGGATGGAAGCACTTTGTGTTGTAACTCCAGTCTGGATGTAAATGAAAAAAAAAAAAAAAAAACTAAACCAACTCAATCAACTAGAAACACTCTATGTTGTAACCTTGGTTCGAGTGTAATTAAAAAGGTAGCTAGGCCATTGTAGAAAAAGAGCACACTATCCTATATCTAATTTTGGATGGTGACTATGCACATAGATAATTCGTATCCCTGTGTTTATGGGAAACATTGAAAACATTATTCATTTGGTTAACCAATTTAGATAATACAAATGAGAGATCAACAAATGAA
The DNA here is from genome assembly GCA_009831015.1 of Picea engelmannii. NCBI lineage: Eukaryota > Viridiplantae > Streptophyta > Pinopsida > Pinales > Pinaceae > Picea > Picea engelmannii. Next base: position 261,983 of record ML800541.1, read on the forward strand.
ATAAACTCTAACATAATAAAATAAACCAATTCTAGAGTTGCAGTCACAAATAATCCACATATTAAATATGTTGTTGCAGCGACAAACAAATCCAAATGTTATATATGATTTATACTAATCAAATTATTAATAACCATATAAACCACACAATTGAGAAACAAATATATACTACAATGCAACAATACCTGACTAAGGAGGGGGGCCTTAGGCGAGGCAATGGTTAAAACTGCAATCACACGCTGAGCTTAAACACACATTACACACGAGACTTCAACTAGAGTTGCAAAAGTATCTTCATTAAATGAGAATGTAATTCTGATTACAAAAAACATTGTCCTTCGACTCTCATGGAGCCAAGTCTTTATATAACTCATTACATCCTTTTCTTAGTAAAGAAGTGTTGAGGATAGCCATGAGGAACTATGATCCTCAGGTTTTTGTCAATCTTGCCTAATGACTCGACTCGAATAAGAATGGGGGAGATTCATGTGACTCGACCCCCCTTTTTATTCGAACATCTGTTGGAACGATTATTTGTGTTCATATCTTTATATTTTTAACCATTTTTCCATGTCCTCTTGTATGTTTTGGGGTACCATGCAAGTGGTGGTTTCCTGGGTGTGGTTACAACAGTTGGAAGGTTCGGAAAATTGTGTTGGAAATTGAATCGAGAGTCATTGTTTCATGTTGCAGCTACGAGGAGTAGCAGCGTTACCGGTTGGTATTGCAAGATCTTTTAATAGTGTGTTGCAATAACATGTTGCAGCAACTAGGGGCAGTGTTGTAGAAACTAAAGGTGGTGTTGCAGAAAACTCAATACCATGTTGTAGCAACTAAGAGATATGTTGCAGCAACTAAGGACCATGTTGCAGCAAGGTCCTTATATCGTAGTACACCAGCCGTGTTGACATCCTTGTGACATACCTTTTTTATATGCATTTTGTTAATAAGAATGAAACGATCAATACTTCCTCCTTTACACTAGCAAGATTGCTTAAAATGACATAAATCATAGAGTGGCATACCTGAGACAAAAATACATTAAGTATACTAAACATGGTAATGAAATTATTGAATATTATCATGAAAAAAGGAAAGAAAAGTCATGAAGAAGATGGTTTTCCAGACACCCATCATCTCCACCCAACCAAAAGTGTTGCATGTCCTCATGCAACCTGTCAGTCTGATTCTAAAAGAGTGGAAACATTTTGGATGTTGTTGATGCTATAGTTAACATGACCTTTGCCAAAGGTCAAGTAGTAACCTCAATCTCTCTATATATTCTATCATTACTCTTCTTCCTCCCTTTCACCTATCTCAAAAATTTGTTGGTACTCAAGTGTTGGCAGCCAAATCAGGGGGCAGTGAAACTTAAGTCCTACCCATCTATTCCCATGCATCTTCACACACTGGATGTACCTACTAATCAGTTTCAATGCCACTACAAATTTGTGGTAATTGAAAGTGTCTTTCTATTTGATCTCTTTTGTCCCCTATTTCCATCAATGTATGTTCCCCTACAAAGCCTTTCATAGTAGATATGTTATGCGTTTTGAGCATTCATCGATGGACTCTGCACTATTTTGTTCCATAAATGGCCCATGTTTTGTAGAATTATCCCGAGTCGAATGTGAGATGAGGATAACCTTGGGGTTATGGAATTCTCCCCTTATCCATAGATCACTTGAGTCATTTTTTTGGGTGATTGTACGATCACTATCCCATTAAGCATGGTTTCTCATGAATGATGTCAATGACTTGAGTTGTATATCTCCTACAAAGTGAATTGGATTCCATTCTGACTTGAAATATAAGACAATGTTGTGCTAATAAATCTCACACAACATATTCTTGTCTTCCTTGCTTCTCTCGTAGTACAGTTCCAAGAATTCCTTTGTCGATGTAATCTTATAGGGAATTATTGTTGATATTTCTTTGAACTGGAATAAGAAGTATCTTTCTTGCAGGAATATGGAGTAGGCTGGAGAAGGTTCTCTATAGTTGAGGATGGCCCCCAACAGAGAGCTCATCTGCTTATTATCCTCCTTCAAGAGATATACTTGTGTCTGAAGTTCAGAGGTATTTCTCATGTCTTTCTTCCACTTCTCTCATTTGTCTCGATGATCAATCAACTACTCGACCCACCTCTGTCTTAAGTTGTAGATGGTCTGTCGGAATTCTTCCAGAGGTATTGTCCCTATTTCATAATCCTTGACCATGTTCCTCCATTTTTTCAATTGGGATCTCATCCAGAAACCATTGTCAATGTGTGTTTGGATTCCAATTTACTTTGTAAGGATTTATGTTTGAGTTTCCTCGTTAATATTTTCATGAGATATTTCCTCCTCTATTTGATTCCCATCCTCTATTTGTTTAGGGGGTAACTTCCTCTATTTGTGTTTATTTTTCCCTATTCATGGCCTCCTCATTTTGGGTTTCATTGTCCATGAATGCCACTGGTTTCTTAGCTAATTATTCTTATGTAGGTCTGACAAATTCTTCTTCTAATTTGTCACAAAACTGTCAGCTAATCCCAGGTACTTGAGCTAGGTTGTCTAGACTTGTTGGTCCCCCATGTATTCTTTCTCTCATCTATTTTATTTTATTTTTCATCTTATGATTAATTTCTCTTAATTTGAAATTTGTTGGATAAGGGTAGAGTATAGAGGCCAATGAGGATTACCTAGAATATGCCTTGGTTTCTTATGATTGGGATCCCTCTTTCTTGGTTTTGCCACAAGATTTTATCCCTCATTTTTTGTTGCAGCAATTTCCATTTCTCGGCCCTGAATTGCAGCAAAATATGAATCCTTCTTTCTTGATTTAGGGAATGTGTCCTCCCCCATTGGTTCCTCAAGGAAATCCCTTCCCTTAATTAACTCTTCCTCCCTTGTTGGTTCTTATATGGTAGCTAGGGGTTATGTCTCCATTGTACCTAATTCCTTTGTTAGTCCACTTTCCCATGTTGGTTCTTGTGTGACATCAGGGGTCTCTTCTTATTGTGCTATTGACTCGGCCCTTTCAACTAGTTATTGTGTTTCAGTGGGAACGACTAGTCTGGATGAGGACCATGTCATCTTTTTCTTAGGAAAAAATGCTTATATTATCATATTCTTCTTCTTTGAGGTTCGAGCCTTTCCTTTTTTGGGTGGCCTGCTTTCCTTCTCTTCACAGGGGATTCCTTGAAGTCCTTCCTTTGAATAATGTGTGGAACTTGTTGCCCCCAAGTCTTGTGTGGATGTTTTTGTTTATAGAGGCATTGTTCCTTACATAATTTATGGAGTAGGGTTCCTTGGGATTTCCCATGCATGACCGACCTGGTGGAATGCATGCATCACCACAAGCTTGATAATCCCATGGCGAGTGAGGCCCTCTCCTTGTCGTTGGGATTTTTGGACACTTTGGGCCATGTTTTGCAGGATCTTCCATAGAAAGAAAGATATATTTATCAACCTGCGATGTTTGAGGTGATGTAGTAGCTTCAAGTGATATGCAAATATGATTACATAGCTTCCCTCACAGGCGAAGCACTTCTTCATGTGGTAGGCCACCCTTTCCCATAGAGGAATCAAGGAATTCCTATTGATCCCACTACCTTTATTCCTTAGCTCATCTCCTTCTTGCAAGAACTCATCTTTTATAGAATGTAATGTCATCTTCCATTAGAACCATTGTTTGCCTTCCTATGGAAACCATGCCATAGCATTACTTTCTTCTTCATTCACTACAATTGAAACTCCAAGGACATGTGCCTTGTCCTATTTCAAACTTACAATGAATTATAGGGTGATTTATTCATTCTATTGACCCTTGAGTCAATTGATATATATCACCCACCCTGGCTCCTGGAAGACCCTCCAGACTTATTCATCTACTTTAACCAACCTTGCATATAGTTCATGAAAAATGAGAGAGTCACCCATCATTGTTCTTTGGCAGAATTAGGCTATCCCTTCTCATCGATCTTACTGACTTCGTTGCAGAGGTCTTGCGACAATTGGTGAGGGAAAATGGTAAGTAATTTGATTCAACCATTTTTTCAAAAATGGTAAGTTGGTGAAGATGATGGTCATTGAGGTGGAATCAATCTAAATTATGGTCGTGGTGGTGTTGTGATGGAAAAAACGTGAAGTGTTTAATGGAATTAGTGGTTGGATGGGTCAAATATTTGCTTCCATTTGTCATGTAATAATTCTAAGTTATGGGGTAATGATGATTGTACATAGGTAAATTCATCAGGCCTTTCAACTCAATTAATGTCATTTAAATTATATGCGAAGTGTAATGATATATGCACCTTTTCTTCACTTACCTTGTGTGTCATATGTCCTATGCACGTGGCTCAGGCTTGTTATCGTGAGTCGATACATTGTATCAGTGGTTGGTGTCACGTTATCAATAGTTGGATTGGTGACATGTTTCTATTGTACCACGATATCCTTTTCGATGGTGACGTCATGTTGTTATGTGTTGCCACGTGGAAAGAGATTTCCATAGCACTCGAAGTTGCAGCATTTGGAGTTGTAGCGTTTGGAGTTGCAACATTTGGATTTGTAGCATCTAGAGTTGTAGCAACATGAGGTGTTGCATCCAATACGAGATGTTGCATCCATCTTTATTGTGTTGAAGCATTATTATAATGGAATCTAGAAGAGGAACATGCATCCACAACAAAGTTTATATATATATATATATATATATATATATATAATTTTTATTTTTATTTCATTTATTATTATTAATTCTATTTAAATGATAAGAAAATTGTAAGGAGGAGTACATACATTTTCATCGCTTACCTTGTGTGTCTTATGTCCTATGCATGTGGCTCGGGATTTCTATTGTGAGTTGATTCATTGTATCAAAGGTTGACGTCACATTCTCAATAGCCAGATTGGTGACTTGTTTCTTCCGTACCACAATCTCTTTTCGTTGGTGATGTCATGTTGTTAAGTGTTACCATGCGCAAAGAGATTGCCATAGAGCTCGAAGTTGAAACATATGGAGTTGCAACATCTAGAGTTGCAACAACATGAGGTGTTGCATCCAATACAAGATGTTGTGGCCATATTTATTGTGTTGAAGCATTATTCTAATGGAATCTAGAAGAGGAACCTACATCCACAACAAAGGTTTTTTTTTTAATATATATATATATATATATATTATGAATGTCATTTAAATTATATGTGAAGTGTAAGGAGGATTATGTGCCTTTTCATTGCTTACTCCGTGTGTCATATGTCCTATGCACGTGGATCGGGCATGTTGTCATGAGTTGATTCATTGTATGGTTGGTTGACATCACGTTCTCAATAGTCAGATTGGTGACTTGTTGCTCTCGTACCATGATCACTTTTTTTATGGTGATGTCATGTTGTTAAGTGTTTCCACGTGCAAAGATATTGTCATAACACTCATAGTTGCAACATTTGGAGTTCCAACGTCTAGATTTGCAACATTTGGAGTTGCAACAACATGAGGTGTTGCATCCAATACGAGATGTTGTGGCCATCTTTATTGTGCTGAAGAATTATTCTAATGGAATCTAGAAGAGTAACCTACATCAGCAACAAATGTTAATTTTTAACACACACACACACACACATATATACACTATTATTTTATTTATTTATTGTTGTTGTTGTTGTTGTTGTTGTTGTAGATCCTTCTCGCCGAAAAATCTCCAATTCATTGTTGGCCCAACCATTATTTCCTCAAAATTATGACAAGGGTGTCCCCTTGATGCCAACGATGCTATGATATCAAATATTAGCCAAAATGGTGGAGAGCTTAATAGTGTGCCTAGGCATTATACAAATTCTTTTTTGTTTTAATTAATAAACCATTCATCGGGCCATCGACAATGGTGTTCGTCGCTTGTTCGACTAAAGGAACATTAGTTGTCTAAACACCAATTTCGGAAACACATCAAGTTCATCGATATATTTTCATTGGTTTGATGCACTCTAGATGATCTTAAGACGAACATTGGTCTATTGTACGATACACTTAAAACTAGAATTTTTTGTGCTTACAATGCACATACAATGATAATGGCTATGGACATTGGTTGACTATGATCCACCTTCATCATAGGTTAGTCTCTCTTACAACACATAAGCAATGAAAACGTGTTGGATTCGGTATGAACTGTGGTCAACGATACAACAAACTGGCAACGCACATTGGTCGATCATACGACGAAACTACGATGACAATGGATGTGGATATTCATCGATTGTGATGCATTTTTGTCATAGGTTAGTCGCTCTTATGACGCACTAGCAACGAAAACAAATTGGTTTTTGCACAATGGTCGATGGTAAGATGGACGTGTGTGTTTGTCTTGCGATGAAACTGGTATCGTCATACTTGTGACATACATGATGTGAAAAAAAATGGGTTGTAGTATTCATCATACTTGAGACATTTTGGCGATGAACCTGCATCGGTAAATTGTTAGAAAATGGGCCCAATGTAGTAGTGAGCATCACCTTTTTTTAGGCTAATTTCAACTTACTTCCAAGACCTACTTTTATTTTCCCTTTTTATGTACTTCCATGAAAAGCACAATATTCCTTCCATTAGAATCATAAGTGGAAATCATCATTCCTCATATATAGCATTAGCATCATAACTATTCAAAGGATGGGTGTTTGTATGACTGGTTAGCAGAGGTCTCACACAAAGTACCTAGTGTCGATTGTAAGGGGACTTTACTTTAACTAGAAGGTTTCCACCAAGGGGAAAATAACTTATATATTATAAAATAAAGGCCTAAACCTAATAAATCATAGTGAACTAATGGTAGGAATAGATGGAAGAGATGGAAACCTAAAATAAGTTATGTAAAGAAATTGAGTCAAACTAGGTGTTTCCTTCTCCTTCGTATCTGTCTTTATTTTATAGACTTGACAAGATGATAATTTTTAGAAGCGAATAAAGTTGTTAATGCTTAGTGCACTAACCCTTAACCTAAAGTTAGCAAATGGATTATTAATGGCTAAAGCATAAAGAAAGCTAGTTTTGAGGGGACTAACCCTAATCCTTTGCTTGATTTCCCTACATCTTTGACATATGTAACTTATGTTGGTGCTAAATACACATGTGTTTAACATGTCATTATCACTTTATTGGAATTCAATCCAGAACTGTAGGTTGCACATTTTTCATGCATCGATGGCCTATGGAAGCAACACACTCTGCAGAAGTCTAGGTAGATCAGAGATTAGAATCATAAAATTATGGGAAACCATTGAACAACTAAGGAATGGAAGGAAACTACAAGGTTCAAACCTTGACTCTTCCCCCACATGTTTTTCTCATTGATTACCATCCCTAGAACAACCATTTCCTAATCAATCTAATTTCTATTTATTATTTATAGGTCGAGTGATTGACAAAACAATATTGATGATGATCCCATGACAAGTGGATTTCCTATGCTTGAATGGAATCTCAAGTTCTTATTAATATACTAATTCTCATCTCAAACCTCTACTAGATTATCTGCATCATATATATCCACCTTATCAACAAACACTCTCACCAAGGTAGCTCAAGCCTTTTTATTTGAATTATTAGTGAGCATGCACAATTGTGAGACCA
>ML800542.1:0-13884 GCA_009831015.1 Picea engelmannii
AGTTTTATGTTGCCATGAATTCTACAAGCAGCAAGCAAAGATCCCCACACAGCACCATCAGGTTCAAATGGCATTTGGTTAATAAGATTCACTGCCTCATCCACATGGCCAGCTCGGCCTAGAATGTCAACCATACAGGCATAGTGATCACCTTCTGTCTTGATGCCATAAACAGTACTCATGGAATCAAAGTAGTTTCGCCCCTCATCAACCATGCCTACATGGTTACAAGCAGATAGAACACCAACAAATGTGATGCAGTCTGGGTTCACATTTGCTCGTTGCATCTGTTCAAAGAGTTGGATGGCCTCCTCGCCATACCCATGCTGGGCATATCCTGAAATCATGGCATTCCATGAAACCACATTTCGAATATGCATCTTGTTAAACTGCCTATGAGCATCTTCTACATTGCCAGATTTAGCGTACATGTCAACAAGGGCACTCCCTACAAAAACCCCTGACTCTAATCCATTTTTTATTATATGGGTATGAACCTGTTTACCTTGTTCTAGAGCGGCCATACTGGCACAAGCCCTCAGGCCACTAGCGATGGTGAACTGGTTTAATTTCATCCCTGCTCTCCCGAGCTCGCAAAAGAGATTCAGGGCTTCATCATATTGCCCGTGCTGGACATTTCCTCCAATCATGGCGTTCCATGAGACAACATCTGGTTCAGGCATCCTGTCAAACAAATACTTTGCACTCTCTATATTTCCACACTCGGCATACATGGTAACAAGGGCATTTCCTACAAAAACATTGGACTCAATCCCAGCTTTGATGCCATGGGCATGGACCTGCTTGCCCTGTTTTAAAGCTCCCATGCTACCGCAAGTGCTGAGAACACTCGCAAAGGTATATGGATTAGACTTCACACCTTGCTCCTGCATTCGGCAGAAGAGCAACAGGGCCTCCTCACAATGTCCATGTTGAACAAGCCCTGCAATCACTGCAGTCCATGAGACCACGTTTGGGTCAGGCATTTTGTCAAATACTTTGCGTGCATCTACCAATTTGTCGCATTTAACATACATCGTTATAAGGACATTGCTCACAAAGACATTTAACTCGAGTCCAATCACGATAGAATGAGCATGTACCTGTTTTCCACGTTCCAGAGCCACCAATCCGGCACAAGCAGCAATGGCGCTGGCTAATGTGAACTCATTTGATTTCATCCCTGTATTAACCATTTGACAAAACACTCCCAAGGCTTCCTGCCCATTCCCATGCTGCTCATATCCTGAAATCATGGCAGTCCAGGATATGAGATTTCGTTCAGGCATTTTGTCAAACATTTGGCGCGCATCCGTAAAATTTCCACATTTTGCATACATATTAATAAGATGGTTTCGAACAATAGTATCAGGTTCAAATCCAGTTTTTATCATGTGGTTATGCACCAATTTGCCCTCTGCAATCGCCCTGAATTTGGCGCAATGCTTCAGAAGAAACCCATATACTGTGGAAACTCCTCCACCTCCGTCATATAAAATGCCCAGCACTTTCTTCAGTCGTGCCTGTTTGCAGAGCGTGCCAACATTATCGCCATTGGTATCTTCCCGTGATCCATTTGGGTTTCTGAGTTGAGCAGTGATGGTGCCGAGGGAACGATGGCAGCCAACAACGAAGTGATTTCGGCGCGGTAGAAGTGACATGTGCAGTGTTGTGAATGTAATGGAGGAGGTCATCACAGCCACAGAGATTCATGCCAAGGAATAATGGTTGAACCCAATCAATGACACCTTAGAAATATGATGTTGTTATTGCCCTCAGTCTGTGCTGAGGTTATTGTCACGCTTCTCCTCGACTCGTAGTGTCGCGATGTCGAATGTTTTTACATCTATGATATCGCTTTTGTTATGGGGTTGGTGATGGTGAATGTATACATTTGTAGACTTTATCACTCAAATCGCTGGGTGGAGGGGGTCCCTTGTCCCACAAACAAGGGGGTCTCATACACCAATTTGGTGTGCTGGCTTTGGCTTGGTCGTGACCTTAAAAATAGATTATTATTATTATTATTATTATTATTATAACACTTAAAAAGAAAGTTGTTAATAAAAATTAGGTGGACCCTCTTTTTTCCAAAATTGATATGGATAATCATCAACAAACTGGTATTTTGATAGCAATTTTGGTTAAGAATGAACTATACATTATTAGAGTAATTTATGTTTCCTTTTAATCCAAATATTATTGTGATAAAGATTAATTCCAAGTCCAATCCATAATTTAAAATTTGATGTATCACATCAACCCCATACGAAGTACACTAACAAGTAACAAATAATGCATCATATGTTTCATGTAAAATAAAGGAAGGAAGACATCTCGCATAAAAAATAAAATAAATGGAATAATTTTTATTTGGATCAATAATTGTGAAATCAATGTCTTTGAAATCACAATTCTAGTAACTATTCATTACATCCAGGATCTCAAATATGAGCTAGATGAAGTGCAGGCATAATTACAAGATGCACTGAGAGATATTACACAGCTACAGATAGATATAGCGCAGATGTAGATAGAGATATATATTGTTATATAAAAGAGAGATGCATTGGTGCAGGAGAGAGACAGTATACGAGATGCATGGGATCAATTACAGGCTGGGCTATCGCACCATGTATCACTATGTTTTCGAAAACTACCACATCACTAATTCGTTGTGTTCCCGACTCATCTTCCCTCGATAACTGCCCTACTTCGCCTTGTTTTTCGACGAAGCATGGGCATGAACATTATTTGGATTGGAACCATGTCCACCCTAATGAATTGAAGTGCAATAATCTATACCACCTAACCCATAAGGAAAATCTAAGGACTCTTAAAGAACATATGGATTGGAACTTGGTTGGGAAATGCAATAAATAACACTACAAAGGCTTCCCCTTGGACCTTTTGATGGTCATGAGAATAAAGGGATTGTGTGATGTGGGGGGTTGGGGGGCTAGTAGGGGGTGAATATGGTGGAGGAGATCCACACCAACCATAACTCAAATATATATCATATATTTTTGAAACATCCAATTGAAGAAGCCCAAATCTCCTTTTAGTGGTTGGCCTTGGGTTATGTTATGACCTAAGGAGGGCATATATGGGGTTAAATGTATATGAAATGACCCCAAGTGGGGGCATATATGGGGCTAATTGTACATGTAATGTGTAAGTGTATATGTATTAGGGTCGGCATAATAGTAAAGGGGTTTCATGTGTAGTGTGTGAATATGTATATATAGAGATTGTTAGCACTCTGTAAATTTTGTCCAGTTCAATAGACAAACGACAGAGGTAATTGTTTCAACCTACTTGAGAGCTGGGCACTAGCCTGCTCAACTCAGAGATGGCTCTCTCTTGTCACTTGATATTTCTTTGGAAATCATTGGCTAGATTTGGTTTGTTTTGGGGGTATTATAAAGTTGTTGAAGAAATGGGGGTGACATTTGGGCTATGGAGTCAGAAATGAATAAAGCATTGACAAATCATTGGAACTATCAAGAGGAAAAAGGTTAAATGAGGCAATGAGTCTGAGTTTAAATTGAAATTTGCATGGAAAAAGAGGGAAAAGGAAAACACATAACTGCATCAGAGCATATAGAAATGAATTATGAATTAGTTAGGAAGAAATACACACATGAATTTAAATTGTTAAGTCTAGAGCATCATCAGACGAATTCCAAACTTTTAACTCTCCAATTTAAAAGAGGAAATTGTACATGGGATTTCAAAGACACAATAAATACATGCTACGAAAGAAGACAGAACTCATATCACAGCCAATTAGAATCTTTTCATAAACAGTTCCAAAATTTGCTTCTACATTGTATATTCACTTTAGCTCCAGGGTTTTACAAAGCCTTCCTGCTAAGAGGGAAGACCCCTCTTTTCTCCATCCTTTCTTTATCCTTGGAATGATATATATAGAATATTTACATGTGGGATTCAAAACGATTCAACTTCCCCATAGTTCTAAAGATAGAGATCGGTTACAAAAAGGAGTAATGTATAACAATTTTTCTCCTACTTTATAGGGAGCGTTATAAACAGGACTGACATATCCGAGGTTTTTCGTTGAACGCCACATGTCCATATAATTACAAAACTTTTCTGAAACGTACTCAATTCAACCTGAGAACTTATTCCAGATTCGTGATTTCTTCCTTTAGAGTGCTTAACCAAATTAGTTGGTTTTCCCCAACGCTCTCAGCTGCTTCAGCTTTGTTTCTTGTTTTCTGTCACTTGCTCCACTTCCTCTTTACTGCTCGCTTGTAGCGCCCATCCGAGTATCCATTGATGATTAAATCCCTTATGATGGGATTTAATCTGATCTCTTTTTCCGCTTCTAGTTTTGTTGGAGGATTTGTATGGAATTTTGTTGTTGAAAATATATGTGCAACCAACCTCTCTTTCTTATTCACTAATGAATTCGCCATATTAGTTGAAAATCCTGGTTCACTGGGGGCTACTTGATCAGCTTTATCCATTTTTCCCAATTTTGCAGAAAAACTTAGACTTGTCTCCCTTAATCATACAGAAATTAGGAAGTTGATCTTGTTAATTACTTCGTTCAAAATGGAATGTTGATTACTCGAAACAGGATAAATTTATCCATGTTTTGGAGGACGATTGTCATCAAGTGCTTAATCACTTATTACTGATGAAAGTACTTGTCTGAACTACGGCCTATCACACTCGGCTGTCAGTTTTGAATGATGGGCCTTTGGATCATCTCTCTAGCGGTGCTTACCCAACATTGCACGACGTAAAGTACTCGAGCAACGGTATTGATGTGACTGGATAAGCCATTAACTCTTCCCTTTTCGTACGCGATCTTTGGAAGCAACGTATATCAAATGATTTTTTAACACGTGACGTCGGGGTGAGTTTGGGTGGTTTCAGGTCTACCCGCTTCCCCCCCCGATATGCATTTGATGGCATCGCATGTCCTCGAGGTGAAACCATGGTATTTTCCCCGACCCGCCTTCGAAAAATTATCCTCCGCGCTACTTCAATGCCCGATATGGGTCTTGGTCGTCGATCTAGGCCACTCCAAGATCTACGGTCCGTTGGGTCTCAACAAATTTTGATATCAGGGGTTGGAAAGAATGGTATTGAGTAGACCGCTTTTCGCCCCGATGTGCCTCCAAGGGTGCCACACGTCCATGGAAGGAAACCATGGTATTCTCCTCGAGTCGCCCTCGAACAATTAACTCTCGCGCTATTTCATTGCCCGATATGATTTATGACCATTGATCTGTGGTGTTTGAGATCTATGGTTGGTCGGGTCCCATCACCCTCGTGTCTCCGCTATATTTGTCCATATGCCTCCATATGTGACTTTATCCTTCAAACTATCATGCTTCCATAGTGATGTAGCTCCTCGCTAAATTTACGAGACTTGGATCTTATCTGAAAATTGTTATGGTGATAACATAGGCTCCAATGGGGGATGTTATCCTCCCTGTGAGGTAGCAAAGAACTATAGACCCGGTGCCTGATCCATTAGGTTGTTCCCAAAACATGTGTGTGTACCCTACTCCGACCTGTCACCAGTGTCTGCTGAAAACCAAACTTTGCACACTGCTCTCAATTGGATATTGAACGCTAAAATCTAATTGTACATAATACTGGAAATCCAAACTAAAAAATGCTTGACCAACAAGATTATTCACACACTCCTACCTACCCTAACTGCTAAAATGAACTGCCAATTAAGTGAAATCATAATGCCAATGTAGCCATGACAACATTTTATCCATTGTTTGTTTTCTTTGCACTTGCTCGTTCCAGAGTCTTTTTACTGGTAACTCATTCAAAAATTCATCCACAAATCCAAATCTCAAAAAAAAAAATTGGATTGCTTACTGCCACCAACAACACTGCAAATGGATCTTCTAAAACATGTACAAAACAACTATCATGTTTCACTCCTTCCCCTGCATTCTTGTTTTCATGTGATTTAACCTGTTGATCGCCACTGAGGAATTGACAGGTTTGTTGAGAGGTCTGGAAGTAATAGTTTCTTGAAACATAAGACAACCATGGCTGAAGAACATCGCCAGGTTGAAAGCAACCCATATTTGATACAGACATCGATTCGTCACTCCCTTTATCCTTAAGCTTGCAACCCACTATCATTTGTAGATCCTGATTATAAAAATTCTCCATATAACGTGCCATGGGGTCGTGAAACACATGAAAGAATGTTTCCTTCTCAGGAGCTAAGACAGAAAAACAAGCTTCCTTCACAAGTTCTTTTTTCTCTTGCTTCATTTCTTCAATTTTGGGAATATTTTCAAATGAAATGGCAGCAATAGGTTTGTCTATTCTTCCATGCATATCAACAAGAACATTCATACATTCTCGAACATCTTCAAATATGACAGCCATATTATGTGCATCAAGGCTATCCTCTTGTTCATCAAATAATACTGATGTGGTTTCACCAACCTTCTGGGAATTTGCTTGAGGATTTTCACTCTGAGTTTCTAATGAATGAGTGGAAGTAAATTACTGCTTCGAGTCTTCTAGCGAGTTTGGTAATCTATCATAAATTATTTCACAATTCAAAATTTCCATGGATGTATTTTCAGAAACTTCATCTTTGCTTAGGTCACTTAGAAATTGATCCACTACGTCATTCTCGGGGGAAGAGAGACAACTTTGAAACACTTTGTCTTGCTGGAAATTAGTTTCAGGGGAGTGACCTCTAACAACAATTTTTTGATCAGCTTCATTTTCATTTTCAAGCTGGTGGCTGAGCGCACTCTGCAATGTTGAACTGAAATAACCTCCCATGCAGTCGTCCATTTGATCATCTAATGTATGTGAAGGTTGTTGATCTTCCTTACTGATAATAATTTGTTTGTGTAAAACAGTGTCACTTTGAATGCAGTCAAACTTCCCTGCTTCCTCTGCTACCTCGTGATTTTCTTTCAACAATTCAAAGGAAGAAAAACATGATGGAAGATGGTTTTCTTTTGCAAGTCCACTGCTTTCTTCATATTTAATATCATGCATGGAGGAGTTATGATTTGAAACATTATAAACATTTTCCTTCGACAATTTGAAAGAAGTAAAACATAATGGTAAGGTTCTTTCACTTGATTCAAAACCTCCTTCATTTTCTTCACTGTTGTCATAGGCACTTTTTTCAATTTCTTTGGATTGTTGAACATACTCATTTTCAAATTTATCTTCAACCAATGGCTGCAATTTTGAACTGACAAGATTTTCCACAGAACAAGTAACAGGGTCATCAAACACATGAGAAGATTGTTGCAATATCTTGTCAATTTGTTACAATGAATTAGTGTGATTTGGCATCAACACACATTCATTTGCTTCAATGATGATCTTAGAATTTTCTTTCAACAATTTAAATGCAGATAAGCATAAAGACAAAGAATTATCTTCAGCTGATTCCATACTTTCTTCTTTGTAACTGTGATATGTAGGTTGATTTCTCTTATTACACTACTGAAAAGGAACATTGCCTGATAGAGAACATATAGCTAGTTGTTCTAGGAAGTCAACATCACAATCATCATCATATTTATCATATGTAGGCAAATCAACAACATTTGCAATATCATCTAACAAGAAAAATCTTGGAACATCAACATGCTCTTCAATAGGCTGACTTGCAGCTTCATCTTATTGATTGTCTATAAATGAATACATAAAACAATCATTCCTCTTCTTATCCCAGAACGGATCAAGAGTTAAACTAGCACCTTCTTTTTCAACAAGTGGAATGTAATCTTTTGCAAAATCATGAGCATTGAAAACTTCAAGAGAGGTTATGATATTATCGACTCAATGTTCAAGATGCCAATCAATCTTTTCTTTTTCATATCCGCTCTCATATTCTTGAATATCCAACCCCTCATTTTGGCTACATTCACATGCTTGGATATTGTGTTGAATCTCCTGGGCATCATTGAACATTTGTTGTAAGGACTTAGGTCTTCTTTCCATCAGGAGGAAAGACAAATCTAGATGAAGAGTAGTTGCATAATGGAGCATGGCAGTAGCTTCGGTGGGTTGAATTTCTTTGGGAAAATTGTAATAGATACTGGAAAAATTTCTACTGAATATAGAAATAGTTTCATTGCTCTGCCTTTTTAAGGCATAGAACTCTATAAGGTATAAATCCAAAGATTTATTCCTACCCCAAAAATTCAAAAAGACATTCCTCCCATGAGCTAATTATCTATGGCTGCAAATGTTTAAACAAGTCTTTGGTGTCCCCTTTCAAGGATTGAGAGAAGGCCCTCATACAAACATCATCATGGTCAATCTCAAACAAATCTATAAAATTCTCAAACCCTTGGATGTGTTTCTCAGCTGAGATAGCATCAGGTTCCCCATCAAACACAGGTAGGTACTTATAGTACTTTGGAGGAAAGTTATGAAGGACTTGGGGTAGCTTCAAGGGTCTGTATCTATGTTGAGTCTTGGAGGATGTTGGATCAAGTACAGGAGGTGAAATATCATCCTTGGATTCATGGGGCTCATCAACTTGGTCATGGTTATCACATGGCTTAGATGGGATATTTTTACCAAAATCAGTGATAAATTGAGGAGATATCTGTATAAATTTAAGAGGAGGATATATAATTTCAAGATTGTCATGATCATCATTTTCATGCAGCAAGTAAAGAGAAATTTGTCTAGCATGTCCAGGAAGGGACCAAAGGCAACTTATAACAAACAATAAAATGCCTTGGAAAAAATCCAATTTTAAGTACTTATTTTCTTCCATAATGTCTTTTCATACCTGCTATCAAGGGGTCTCATCTTCTAGTGGAGTCCCTGAATTACATTTGAAGCTTGAGTGGAGTCGCCAGTAATGTTTTGGAAGCTGGACTCTACATTGAGAGTGGAGTCACCATTGAAAATTTAAATTTTTGGATTCTTCTACCAGTGGAATCACCTTCAAACTGATTTTTGATGTGTGGAGTTGCCAGAGCAGGAATACAGCCAATATATGCCTAAGTGTCTGTTGTTCTCAGACCTTAGAACTCGACCATGTCGTTCTTTTCCAAGGAAAAATTTTCAATTTTGTCCCTGGCAACAGTGCCAGAATGTTAACACTCTGTAAATTTTGTCCGGTTGAATAGACAAACGACAGAGGTAACTGTTTCAACCTACTTGAGAGTTGGGCACTAGCCTGCTCAACTCAGAGGGCTCTCTCTTGTCACTTGATATTTCTTTGGAAATCATTGGCTAGATTTGGTTTGTTTTAGGGGTATTATAAAGTGGTTGAAGAAATGGGGGTGACATTTGGGCTATGGAGTCAGAAATGAATAAAGCATTAACAAATCATTGGAACTATCAAGAGGAAAAAGGCTAAATGAGGCAATGAGTCTGAGTTTAAATTGAAATTTGCATGGCGAAAGAGGGAAAAGGAAAACACATAACTGCATCAGATCATATAGAAATGAATTTTGAATTAGTTAGGAAGAAATACACACGTGAATTTAAACTGCTAAGTCTAGAGCATCATCAAACGAATTCCAAACTTTTAACTCTCCAATTTAAAAGAGGAAATTGTAAATGGGATTTCAAAGACACAAGAAATACACACTATGAAAGAAGACAGAAATCATATCACAGCCAATTAGAATCTTTTCATAAACAGATCCAAAATTTGCTTCTACATTGTATATTCACTTTAGCTCCAGATTTTACAAAGCCTTCTTGCTAAGAGGCCAGGCCCCTCTTTTCTCCATCTTTTCTTTATCCTTGGAATGATATATATAGAATATTTACATGCAGGATTCAAAATGATTCAACTTCCCCATAGTTCTAAAGATAGAGATCGATTACAAAAAGGAGTAACGTATAACAACTTTTCTCCTACTTTATAGGGAGCATTATAAACAGGACTGACATATCCGAGGTTTTTCATTAAACGCCGCATGTCCATATAATTACAAAAAAATTCTGAAACGTACTCAATTCAACCTGAGAACTTATTCCAGATTCGTGATTTCTTCCTTTTGAGTGCTTAACCAAACTGGTTGGTTTTCCCCAGCGCTCTTAGCTGCTTCAACTTTGTTTCATGTTTTCTGTCACTTGCTTCGCTTCCTCTTTACTGCTCGCTTGTAGCGCTTGTCCGAGTATCCATTGATGATTAAATCCCTTATGATGGGATTTAATATGATCTCTTTTTCCGCTTCTGGTTATGTTGCAGGATCTGTATGGAATTTTGTTGCTAATATCTATGCAACCAACCTCTCTTTCTTATTCACTGATGAATTCACCATATTAGTTGAAAATCCTAGTTCACTAGGGGCTGCTTGATCATCTTTATCCATTTTTCCCAATTTTGCAGAAAAACTTAGACTTGTCTCCCTTAATCATATAGAAATTAGGAAGTTGATCTTGTTAATTACTTCATTCAAAATGGAATGTTGATTACTCGAAATAGGATAAATGTATCTATGTTTTGGAGGATGATTGTCATCAAGTGCTTAATCACAGATTACTGAAGAAAGTACTTGTCCGAACTACGGCCTATCACACTCAGTTGTCAGTTTTGAATGATGGGCCTTCGGATCATCTCTCTGGCGGCACTTACCTGACATTGCATGGCGTAAAGTACTCAACCAATGGTACTTATGTGACTGGATAAGTCGTTAACTCTTCCCTTTCTGTACGCGATCTTCGGAAGCAACGTATATCAAATGATTTTTTAACATGTGACATCGGGGTGAGTTTGGGTGGTTTCAAGTCTACCCTCTTTTCCCCCCAATATGCATTTGATGGCACCGCCTGTCCTCAAGGTGAAACCATAGTATTTTCCCCAACCCGCCTTCGAAAAATTATCCTCCGCTCTACTTCAATGCCCGATATGGGTCTTGTTCATCGATCTGGGCTTCTCCAAGATCTATGGTCCACCGCGTCTCAACAACTTTTGATATCGAGGGTTGGAAAGAACAGTATTGAGTAGACCACTTTTCACCCTGATGTGCCTCCGAGGGCACCACGCGTCCACGGAAGGAAACCATGGTATTCTCCCCAGCCCGGCCTCGAACAATTAACTCTCGCGCTATTTCATTGCCCGATATGATTGTTGACCATTGATCTGTGGCGTCTGAGATCTGTGGTCAGTCGGGTCCCATCACCCCCGTGTCTCCGTTATATTTTTCCATATGTCGCCATATGTGACCTTATCCTTCAAACTATCACGCTTCCATAGCGATGTAGCTCCTCTCTAAATTTCCAAGACTTGGATCCTATCTTAAAATTGTTATGGTGATAACAAAGATCATGTATTTATTATTGAGGACATGTGAATTGCGATGTATGAATATATTTGGTTATTTGGAGGAGGTTCTCCTATTCTGTAAGGAGTTATTTTGTAACTTATCTCTCTTATCTATATTGGAGTTGTGTTACATGCTAACATTGGTGTACATGGTGTGTACTTCTGGTTTATTTTGATATATTATGCATTTGGTTCATTACATTTGGTATCAAAGCATCAATCATAAGGTTTTGCTTCTTCAAGCAAGTCATCTTAGAATTTTCACTATAAATTTGTTTCTAGGACGCTTCAAATAGCAAAATTTGGAGGTTACTTAGAAGACATATCAAGGTACATGTGGTAAAAATGGTAAAAATTTCAGGTTCTGGGTCATTATATTTCGAAGATATAGGTCATGGAAGTTAGGGATTTTTACTAGCTTTGAAATCAATCTCAAACGATTCATTTTGGGAAGTTAGCTATAACTTTTTCCTAGTGATGTTTCAGAGTGAAAAAATTGCAAGACACTGAGAAAATATAGCAAATTTCACCCGATAAAAATTTCACAGTTTGGATCATTTTAATTTCTAAGATATAGTCTGTGGAAGGTAAAGTTATTTGACTAGTCCTATAACTAGTCTCAAACAGGTGTTCTGGATAAAATAGTTATATCTTCTTTAGTGAGGATCCAAATTTAGTGCTACTAGTCGCATTTAAAAGAGGATAGTCCATAGTATTTCTAGTACAAATTTCAGAATCGGGTATTAAATATTGGAAATGTGGCATTCTATACAAGTTTTATCTCCGGAAAAGGCCAAAAATCAACAAGGTTTGGGAAATTTACCATAACTTTCATTTGACACATCAAATTTTGGTCAGACATGTGGCATTGTAGAGAAGACATATCAAAGTACTATAGGCCTAAATTTCATACTCATAAGGGCCAAAACTTCTTAAATACATTAGAAAGGAGGTTGGCTAGAAGGACGGACTCCAAATCAGGGTTTCAAAGGTATGTTCACTTACAACTATCATAAATTTTGATTGGGATGTCTGATAAAGGTGATTCAAAAGCCATTGGAAAGAGAAAACATATAAGATTATGTTGGAAAAGTTAGTATAACTATTTGATATCATTATCCTTAATATACTAAGGTTGTAAGTTGAGGGTTGGGGTTAGACATCAATTAAGAATCAATGACAATACCTAAATTTACAGGGGATGAAGATAAAGACGAAATCAATCCTATGAATGGTTGAGGTTGGTAAAGAAATATAATAGGAATCCCTTAACCGCAAGAATTTTTTTTTTGTGAAGCTCATGAGTGGTGGATGAGTGTTGATTTTGACATTAGATGGAACATCACATGGGAAGAATTTGAAGAACTAGTCTCAAATAAATGGATTAGGGATACAAAATGGAGGCAATGTATAAAATTCAAGAGGAGTTAAAAGAAGAAAAAGAATACATAAAGAAGAGGGGTGATGAGTTATCTAAGATATGAGACCTTAATGAATCACTCGTTAAGGAAGTTCAAAAATTAAAACAGGGAAAGACTAGCAAAGGAAACTGGGAAAATGAGGAGTCAAGGGAAGATTTGAAAAAGAAATATGAAGAGATGTGTAGATTACGAAACCATAATAAAAACTACTAGATGATGTTAAGAGATTGAAAAAAGAAAAGAAGAATTATCAAAATCAAGAAGAAGCGAGGATCTTGGATGAAGAATCTACCAAAAGACTTGAAGAGGAAATTTGCAAGAAGGTTGAGGAATCCCTAAATACTGATGAGGTAAAATTAGAAATGCAATCCAGAATTGAAGAAGGATGTCATAATTTGATAAATAGGGTGACATGGTAGCTTCAAAAGGAGAAAGAAGAGAAGATTCAAGAAGGTTGTTAGAAGATACTTGAAGAAGTTGAAATTCATTTAGAGGATGTACATGCCAAATATGATTGTATTATCTCCAAGGATAGAGTAATCAAAGACCAAGAAAAGAGGATAGAGGATGTCATTGTCTCTGAACTAAAGATAAATGAAATGCATGTACAGAGTGAAGTCAAACCATCAAATGTGAAACCATATCGACACCCTCGTTACCAGGAAAGATTGCAAGGAAGACAAGAAGGTCAATATCAACATTATCAAGGAAGAAGATGGAATACTTGTCGATTCATGGAACAAAGCATCACAAAACCACTTTTCAATAAGCTAATATTAGAGACCAACAACCACTACAAATTGGAGAAGTTACAACAAAAATACATGGAATCAAAGGAAAGAAAATTATGCAACAACTAGCCAACAAGGATTAAGACCAAAAAGAATTGATTTGGGATGGATGGATCATCATCAATGGAATGAACAAGGTAGGAACATAAGAAAAACATACTACTTGGTTTCATCACATGTGAAACCTTTAATTGCAAAGCTTTGAGGACAAAGCTTTTTGAAGGAGGGTACTATGTTATGACCCAAGGGAGGCATATATTGGGGTTAAATGTATATGATATGCCCCCAACAGGGGGGGCATATATGGGGATAAATGTACATGTAATGTGTAAATGTATATTTATTAGGGTCGACCTAATAGTAAATGGGCTTCATGTGTAGTGTG
>ML800542.1:13951-39792 GCA_009831015.1 Picea engelmannii
ATATATATATATATATATATATATATATATATATATATATATATATATATATATATATATATATATATATATATATATATATATATATATATATATATATATATATATTATTGAGGACATGTGAATTGTGATGTATGAATGTATTTGGTTATTTTGAGGAGGTTCTCATGTTATCTAACGATTTATTGTGTAACTTATCTCTCTTATATTTATTGGAGTTGTGCTCCACGCTCACATTGGTGTACATGGTGTGTGCTTCTGGTTTATTTTGATATCTTAAGAATTTGGTTCATTACAAAATCCAAGGACTCTTAAAGAACATATGGATTGGAACTTGGTGGGAAACACAATAAACAACACTACAAAATCCTCCCCTTCGGCCTTTTGATGGTCATGAGAATAAAGAGATTGTGCTATATGGGGAGCTAATAGGGGTTGAATATGGTGGAGGAGATCTGCACCAACCTCAACTCAAATACACATTGTATACTTTTGAGACATCCAATTGAAGAAGCCAAAAATTCATCTTAGTGTTTGGCCTTGGGATATGGTTCTCATTAAAAAGTGAAAAGATAAAGGTATATATGAATTTATTAGGTCTCATTGGAGTACCTACATTGGAAACCATTTGTTTGAAGGATATGGTATTATATCTTCTATCATTCTCAAGATTCACTCCTATATAATCTAGGTCTTCTTTGGAAGGTCAACCAGTCTTAGAGACAACTATAGGAATCTAAGTGTCATTGTGACCCAAAGCAGCCATAACAAAGTAAATGGAATCGATTTGAGCATCTAGCATATTGTTATAGGTGAACATTTTTGGATTTGAAACCCCCAAAGATTTCCCAAACAACACATAGTCCAATGAAACTTCCTAGGGATTGTCTCTATATGAAAAAATAAGGATAAGAATTCACCTTGAATTGAGTGCCCCTACCATCCAAAAATTTGAGGAGAGGCTTCACAATTGGTAGCAAATGTGGAGGCCAAAGGTGTAAAGGAGATTGCAAGGACATCCATACTATGTGGAGTAGATACCTTAATCTTGTTGTCCAATCATAAATAAACCAAACTAGAATGAATGTTTTGCATTGCAAGCACTAGAGAAAAGTATAATTTCCATCACTACCTGTAAGGACATCAATCCCTATGGTGATATTAATTATTAAGATTTTAGGGTAGTAAGGATCAATCCTTTTAGCTACCCAATATTGGCTTGCATTTGGGCTTTCACTTATACTTTTCACTTTCTCATTTTCAAGACCCACCTTGATGCCCATGTTACCATATTCCTAATGAAAATGGAAGAAGTTGGAGCCCAAATCTCATAAATGAATCTTTGTTAGTTATAGTGAGGATTCTAAAGCATATAGGTTATTTGATCCATATATTCAAGATGTTTTCATTCATAGAGATGTACAATTCTATTAAATATCTACACCGCCATATTCTACAAAACCTCATGTTGCCTTGAATTTACCTAAGTCTTTAGTTGATCATGTGTCTATAAATACTTCATCAAGTGATGTAGAAGTAATAGGTTATGTAGTTATTGTTGATTTTAGTGATCCACATGTTTCCTCCAAAGATGTTAGTGTTTTTCATTATACTACTGACTCTCTTCTTGTTTGGGCATGAAAAACACTCGAATTTGCAGGTTCTTATGTTGGTATTCCATCTTACACTAGCAGAACTAGATAAAAAAAATTACTCTTGTGGAAAAAGTGTTAGACACAAATGATCCTTCCAGTTATGAAGAGGCTAAAGGAAATCTAGAATAGGAGAAAGCAATGATTGTTGAATATGAGTCTTTCATTAAGAATCACACTTAGGATGTAGTTTCTCTTACTCCTAGGAGGAATCTTGTTGGATGTAAGTGGGCCTATAAGACAAAATTTATTGCAAATGGATAGATTGAAAATAATAAGCCTCGGTTAGTAGCCAAATCCTTTCTATAGAAAGAATGTATTGATTAAACTAAAATATTTTCTTTGGTTGCTAAAATGAACACCATAAGAACAAATATTTATTGTGCTACATCTTTTCAATGGGAAATTCACCAAATGGATGTCAAGAGTGCCTTCTTAAGTGGTGATCTTCGTGAATAAATTTATATGCAACAACCACCTCATTTCATCACCTCTGACACTTCAAATTTGGTATGCAAGTTGCACAATTCCTTGTATGGTCTTAAACAGACACCTAGGGCTTGTATGAAAAAATTGATACTCATTTCTTGACGAGTGCTTTCAGGTGGTCAATTTTATTTTTTAAGGAAACTGGAGAAAAAAATTATTCAAAAGACTACGGGCAAGTTGCAATACAAGAGAAAATGCATCTGTATATATGATATTTCAAACTTTCAAGAACCGACAGTTTGATTTTTGCTAAATCCTTCAGATCCCTATAATTTTCAAGGATATACATAAACATATATCCACATACATTCCCAGTGTATTGTCTATAAAAGATACCTAAAATGCAGATATAAAAATAGAACATTAGGAGGGCTGGATAAAATCATGGGATAAAGCTAAGGGAGGACTTCTCGTCAATTCCAAGAGTGCCTTTCTAGTCCCTTAGAGCAGAATTGGCTTGTTGATCGGCCCAAGAATTATTATTCCTAAGGATGTGAAATAAAGAGGTTGAATGGAATTGTTTGTGTTCTTATTGGATTTTGATTAGAAGGTTCATGAGTTTCATATTTGACAGGAGGGTCCCTTTATGAATAAAATTAAGAATGACCTTAGAATATCCAAGAATAGTGAGGGAGGGAATCTCAGCTCTTCTTGCTAAAAACATGCCTTGATGCATGGCATACACTTATGCTTGGTTATTGGTTGTGTAGCCTAGGCTCCAAGAAAAAACAAGCCTGGTATGAAGAACCCCACCTACACCTACCTCCATTGGATTTCCTTTTGAGGCACCATCAAAACAAAGAACATATTTTGAATGTTTATGTTTCCAATCTGCAAATTCCTTAGGAGAGATATGAATTTTCCAAGAAGATCTAGAAAATTTAAAGGAGAAATGACGGATTTGGCTGGAATGTATCCTTTGCGGAGAGGAGAAGATTCTTTTCCACCAAACTTCTTCTGTTGGAAGGAGATTTTGTTGTCCTGACCATTTTCTCAATCGCAATATTATGAATTCAGCCAAGAGACACAAGAATTTGGCTGCAACCATCTCAGGGGGAGTAAATACATCCGAAAAAATGGCACAGTTCCTAGCTAGCCATATTTTCCATGTGAATTTTGGCAAAGCGAGAAAAGAAGCTTTAAAGGATTTCTTGAGCATCAGTGATCCACGATAGGAGGACTTCCATCGGCTAAAGAGATTGGTAATTGATACTGGAAGATTAGTTTAGAGTAAGAGGCTTCCCAAGACAGACGACCAAACAAATATAGCAAAGGGACAATCAAGGAAAATATGACTACTAGTTTATGCCTCCTTCTTGCAAAGAATACACCAGTGGGGTCCTCTATAACCTCTTTTCTGCAACTGATTTTCCCATGGCTGAGGATCCAACAAAACATGTTGATCTTTGTGAGGTTTTCATTATTCCAATTTTTATTCCACATACTCGATCTCAGTGGGAGGGTAGACTGAGCCAAGAGGGTCACGTATCTAGCTTTAAGAGAGTAGGCGCCATCTCCCCAACCTCTAGTGTCTCTGGTTTTAAGATGAGAAGGTGCACAACCTTTGAGCAAAGAAAAAAGGGTATGGAAAGCTTCTTTGAGCTTATCAAGAAGATATGGAATATACCAACCAGCCCAAATCCCTAACCGATGTCATTGAGAGATATCAAAAAGAGAGAGTTTGTGACTGGAAGTACACCACTGATAGAGATGTTGCAGTGAATTAGTCTGAAGAAGTGGACGGATACCCATTATGTTATATGTCCAAATGCGGATTTGCTTAACATTCCCTGGAATCTAAGTTGCATTGCTTTAAAAAATAGGCAATGAAGCTCTGAGAATTTTCCAAATGGGGGAGCCTGGAATCCTTGAAGGAGAAGAATTGAGGCATCTAAGCCTATCCCTAGTTAAATATTTATTTAAAATCACCCTTTTCCACCATTCTTGATTGTCGGTTACCAATCTCCATAGAATTTTGGCTCCAAGGGCCAAATCAGAAAGGGAAGGATCTAGTATACCCATCCCCCCATTTGATTTTGAGGCATGAACCACAGTCCAGTTGACTAAGGTGCAGATGCTTGGTGTTGGATTTCCCCCCCTTCCAGAGAAAATTCCGCAACTCCTGAGCAATGTAAAACTTTATGAAAGCAGGAAGGAGAAACAGAAGATTGAAAGAGTTGAGAGGACATATTTAATGAGGACCACCCTGCCCATAGGATTAAGCCAGCGAGAACCCCAAGGGGTGAATTTAGATTTGATTTTTTCAACAACAGGGGTCCAATCTGAGCTAGGAAGAGGAGGAAAATGGGTATGCCAAGATATTTAAAAGAGGTACAATTTTCTTCCAGGGAGAATTGGAATATGTCTATTATGCAAGAGGCCACCCTGGAGTTGACATTCCACACATAAATACAACTTTTCTAATTTTTTATCTTCCCCCCTGATGCTTTCATAAAGGTATCCAAAGTCTCCTTAAATCACTTGTATATGATGACAAAGGCCCCTCCCAACAGAATGGTATCATTTTCGAATTGGGAGTGATTAATTGTTTTTTCTCTCTTAGTGATTTTTATTCTAATCAATGTGCTTCTCTTGTCTAGCCTTACTCAAAAGTGTACTCAAGGATTCAGTGATCAAGATGTAAACAATTGGGGATAATGTGCATCCTTTCCTCAGTCCTCTGGAGAGCTTGAATAATTCTGATGGATGACCATTAATCATAGGGGAGATCTGAGGCCAACATATACAAGAGGAAATCCATGCCAGAAAGTCTGCACCAAACCCAAATCTGGTTAGAATTGCGAAGAGAAACTTGTGCCTAACCCTGTGAAAGGAATTGTCCATATCCAGCTTGATGGCCATCCCCTTATCTTGTCATTCCTTAATAGAATGAATGCTTATTGGACTATAAGAATGTTATCTATCATCTGTTGTTTTTCTACAAAGCATCCTTGATTGGGGGATATTAATTTGTGCAGATGAGGCTTAAGTCTGATGGTGATAATTTTTGAAATGAGTTTATAGGAGACATTACAAAGAGAGATAGGTCTAGATATAGTAAAGGATGAGGGATTTGACTCCTTGGGGATGAGTGCCAAAAATAAGGGGTTAATAGTGCTGCCCATTCTGGCTGATTTCTGGACATATTGAACCATTCAAACTAGATCCCTTTTGTTCCATCAAAAAAGATAAAATTGCATGGTGAACCCATCCAGACCCTGAGCCTTATTCGGATTCATCTGTTGAATTTCCCCCAATACTTATACCTCAGTGATCGGCTGAATTAAATACGCATTGTCTTCTTGTGTGATGAGTGTAGGAATGGTATGGAGGAGACTCTCTTGGGATTCAATATCTCCTTCTCTGTCTTATGTATAGAGCTTCTCAAAGTTCTCCTTGGCTATTG
Source organism: Picea engelmannii (assembly GCA_009831015.1). Classification (NCBI taxonomy): domain Eukaryota; kingdom Viridiplantae; phylum Streptophyta; class Pinopsida; order Pinales; family Pinaceae; genus Picea; species Picea engelmannii. Next base: position 19,499 of record ML800542.1, read on the forward strand.
ATTTAAGTTGATTTTGACCTCTGCAAGTAATACCATTGACTCCTTTGATTTCATCAAAAAAAAATTCCACGGTCGAGCTTTGGCTTTCCTATGGAAAAACTTTGTGTTATGATCTCCTGCTTGAAGCCATATGCTTCTTGACTTAAGAATCCAAGTTTCCTATTGAATCCACGTCATTTTCTGATATTCATTAAAGGTCTATTGCTCCTCAAGAAGGAGGGAGGGGCATATGGGGAAGTCTCCAACTTGAGTCTGGTTTCATCTATTTTTTTTCTTATCTCCTAAATTGTGTGTTTCTCATATGAGTCCTTGAGACAAACCCATTCTAGGAGATCCAACTTCATTGTCTTAATTTTATGTTCCCAGGTGAAGACCTGAGAACCCTTAATCCAGGAGTTCCAAGAAGAGGAGACTAAGTCCATGAAGGAGGGGTCGAAGGCCCATAGGGGGTTAAAATGGAAGGGAATAGGACCCAGAGAGATAGGGGGGGAGGGACAAGGATATGGGGCGATGATCAAAACCAAACCAAGGAAGGATATGGGAGGAGGGGAGAAATTGATCCTATAATAAGAAACCACTTATGAGAAATCAATCCAGTCTCACAATAATGTGCCCTGGTCCTTGCCTTTTATTATACCAAGTGAATCTGCTCGAGGTGGGTTTAATGTCCACCAGATCCAAATACAAGAATAGTTCTTCCATATGTTCCTGAGCAGAATCCCTCACTATAGTCCCCCCTCATTTATCTAAATCGTGGAAGGTGGTATTGAAGTCTTCAGCAAAGATGTAAGGAACCGAGTTTGCTTGATCCCGCGGAGAAAAAAGAGAATTCCAGCATTGGATTTTATCATGATAGACAGAGGGCATATAAATATTGTAAATAGAAAAAGACTTACCCAAGGGCAGATGAGTAAGTGTCAATTGAATCCAATTTGAAGAGCATGATCAATCTAGGAGGCGAAATAAATGCTGGTTCCATAGACTACAGATCCTTTCAGATGCACCTCTACAGATGACCGCAACACATGTACCTATTCTCCAAAACAATTGAGCATCCTGCAGGGCTATCGAGTCCTGAAATTTCATTTCCTAGAGTAGAAGAACTAGGGAATATTCTTATCAAATCAAACTTCTTAGCAAGGATTTCTTATGCTTACTACCTAGTCCTCTACAATTCCAAGAAATTAGCTTCATCATTTAGAAGAGGATTTGGATGCTCCCCCCTTAGGAGGAGTCGATCCAATCTGATTCCTTAAAATGTGTGATTCTCTTTTGGTGTGCCCATCTAGGGTGTTATGTTTTCCCATATCGATGTCTTTTTTGGTTGTTTTTTCCCTTCTTTGATTGTTAGTTGACCTCCCAGGTTTCTTTGCAGTGGGTATGTTCATGGGATCTTGATCTGATTCATCTTCATAACTTCCTTCAAGTTACCTTTCTTCAAGGTACTCGCGGGTGTTAGCACTCTGTAATTTTCCCAAGAATGTGGAGGCAGTCACAAAGGTAACATCAAAACCACTTCAAGTCTTGGATCTATCCCTCCAAGACTCAGAGAGGGATCTCTCTGTCAGATTTAGAGTTGTTTGAACATGGATCTTAGGCTAGCTATGTAAAATAGGATTTGTTTTAGATTTGAGGTGTTTGGCTGAAGGACTGCTTTAGAATCCCATTGGGCTATGGGGTATGTGTTAAGTTTGAGATTAAACATAGGTCCATAAGGTATCTTCACGGGGAAAGGTAATGCAGATGTTGGATCCATTAAAAATAAAATTATGTAGAGCAGGAACAGACAAGATAATCAATTACAACAAAAAAGCATTTAAGAATGTCTTTGTTGTAATATCACAGGAAAACATTTAGATTTCCAAAAGCACTACACAGAGTATCAGAGATCAATTTTGGGTTAAATCTCCTTTTGAAAATTATAAAGAGAAAAACATAGTGATGACTGAGTAGAATCACATTCAATGAAGAAATAAAACTTCACCAATCATCTACACGCAGGAATCCTGTGAAAAAATCCCTTTGTATTCCTAGTGAATCAAAAAAATATTACAAAGAATAGCTCTCCTGGGTGCAATAAATCAACAAACCTTCACATATGACTCATTAAAATATATAAAAAAATACTCTCCCTAGGCTCAGGAGGTCTAATTCAATCACCTCGATCAAAAATAGCAACAAATCCCCAAAAATCTGGAACTGAGAATTTGGCCGAATCTGCTGAAAATAGGGGTATGCTCAGACATTTATTTCTCCTCAGTAGTGACACTTGTGCACAATATGGAGGAGGTTATTGTATATGAACATGTTCTGGACAAAAACCTCATTTTTTCTCTCCAAATTTGTCTCCAACTCGCTGAAATAGCTCCCGCAAAATCAGGACTGAAACAAGAAAAATCGGAAATATGAAAAATGAGGTTGAAATATAGCTTATATTCTCCCAACTTGTGGTACCTGTGAAAAAAATGAGAGAGGTTTTTGTTCTTCAGCCCATTATAGAGAAAAACTCTCTCAGTTTTTCAAAATTCATTTTTGTTTGCCCGGAATCCTTCTCGAAAAAAGATTGGTCGAACTGGCAAAAAGGAGGTTTTTTCAGTTTTTTGGGTGAGCGATTTTGCAGGGAGGAAGTGGTTTCTGGACCCCCCTGAAGTGGTAAGTGGTATGGGAGGGGGGGCGAAATCACCAGGGGGTGACAAGTGTCCCTCCCCATACCACTTTTCGGACTGCCTTGGTGTGATGTGACCTGAGGGAGGGGGGGGATTCTGGAATGTACGGGGAGAAGGTAGGTGAGGACTTAGGATAGTTTTAAATTTTGGTTTTAATTTATTGTTTATATTTTTTTATATTTTATGTTTTATTTGTTTACGTTTGTTTATTTTTATTTAATATATGTTTTGTTTTTTATATTATATGTTTTATTTTAATTACGTTTTATTTTATTATTGTTTTTAATGTATATGTTTTATGATTTTGTTTTATATTTTTATTTTATTGTTTGTTGTTTATATATTATTATATTGTTTTTTTATTATTATTAATGTTTATAATATATGTTTTTTATTATATATTTTAATATATGTTTTTTATATGTTTTATTTAATGTTTAATTAATAAACACTAATCTAATTATTAATTCAAACAACTAACTTAATTATTAATTAATTAATTAATTAATTATTAACTAGTCTAACATATTTTAATTAATCTAATTATTTTTTTATTATCCTAAGTTTTTTTATTCATGCAGGGATAAGTGGCGGGAGACATGTAGCCAACGGGACAAATAGATAAGGGAGTGAGTGGTGCAAAGGTGGATGAAGGATGCAGCAAGGTGATGAAGGATCGGGCGAAATGGATGGAGGGGGAAATGGAATCAACCGAGCCAGATGTCTTCATCATGGGAGCAATGCCAAATAAGCAACTGAAGAGTCAGGTTACCTATGATTATAGGACCCCAACATAGGCTCCACCTGGGGATGGCAACTCTTTCAGGAGGTGTCGAGAACCACTGAACTCTGAACATGTAGACCGGTGCTTTATCCATTGGGTTGATCCCAACATCTTATTCTGCAATCTGTACCTGTTTTGATCTTTCAACTGAGACCAAATCAAAAAGAACACTGCTGAAAAATAAATGCTCAAAATGTTGAGCTTATTCACACTCTCCTATCATAATCTACTGCAATCATTGCTCAACTAGGTAATGGAAAAATGCCAATGCATCCAATCCAGTAGTTGATCTAATAACTATGTTCCACCACTATCTTTGATAAAACTCAGAAATAAGTCTTTTACTCGTGCTTGAGAGTAATTTACAGCCTGGTCTTCACCACAGAGGATTTGATAAACCTGAACAATAGGAAAAATACTAGAAATGGAAAAGGATCTTGTATTGAATAATTTCTCTATATATATATTTACATGATCAATATAGGCTTGGCCCATCCTTTGATTTTCAACTTCAAACAATTCAACATCATGACTTTATTTTTCACCTATGCCTTATGTGTCCTCCAATGCTTCTTTACATGACTGCAAATGCTCTGATGGGATTTGTGGTGATCGTCCTATTGAACCAGGCAATTAAGTTGATTGTCTGATCATATCACAATCATAGATGTTTTTCAATCCATAACTAAATGTCGAAATAGGATCCTGACTACACATATCATCTAAAATTGCTGCTATGGGATCCTGAAAGGATTGATAATATTGCTTCATTGATTCACGTGATAGGTTCTGGCTTTCTATGTATTTATCCTTCAACATCTGCTCAAGAATCTCCTTCAAAATTTTGAAGGAGTTATGATCTAATGGTACAGAATTACATTCCACTGATTCAACTCTCGTTTCGAGCTCTGAACTTCCATCTTGACTTTGAAAATCAAGGGAGATTAGTGACTGTGATTTTGGGTCTAAAATAGGTCCCATGTCATCAATGACATCCTTTACTGACTCATCAAAAAAATTTCAGTCTTCATTATTTACAACTTGCCTAGAGTTTCTTTTCAGAAATTGAAAAGACGAGAAACATAAGGGCAAATATTTTTCCCTTACTCTGAAATTTTTTGCATTTTCCTCATCGATGTCATGATTGTTGGGCAGAGGATGATTGTCATATCTGAGCTGTAACTGATTTTCTTCCTACCAACGACATGTTGTTGATTGTTTTGAGAAGTCAACATCTTTTTCAGCCTCATAATCATCATCATACTGATCACACTTGGGTAGATTATCCAGGTAAGAAATGTCATCCAACATGCACATCATATCAACGGGTTGTTCCTCTGCAAGTTGAGATGGAGATTCATCTTTGACCGTGTTGTGAATTGAATACATGAAAGAATCATTATCCAAACCATGGTACCAAGGATGAGTTGCAAAGTGTTTGTGGACATTGATCCTTGTATGTTCTGGAACTATTGGCACATGTGGTATTTGAAAAACAAATTTATCTTTCCTGCTAATCATCTGCATCATCTCTTTTACAGTGTTTGTCAGGACATCTGGTTTCATTTCTGAAGATGTCATCTGTTCATTTTATGTTCTATCTTTCTCTTCTGCCCTTAGCTTGGACCTTTTGTTTAGAAAGTTAGCTTCCACATCAACTACAATCTTTTTCATTTCTTCAAGGGTTGCAGTGTTCTGTTCTCTTAATTGGAATGTCATCTCAGGATCGAAGGCATCTAGGTAATGCAAGTGAGATGATCCTGCAGGTGTCCTTATATCAGCCGACATTGCATGATATACCTTATTGAACCTTGTTGAAAACTGAGGTACTGTCTCCCTTGGATTTCTTTTCAAATGGTCATATTCTTCTAGGATGAGAAAGACATTTCTCATGATCACCCATCTATCTAGAAAAAATTGCACAAATTGATGGAAATTGCTAATACTTGCAACTGGAAGATTCTTAAACCAATTTTTGACTTTACCTTGCAATGATAGGGCAAACATTCTGATGTAGACATCATCATCTTCCACCTCAAACAGATCAAGAAAATCCTCAATACTTTGGATATTCTTTTCAGCAATGATCTTCACATTTTCTCCATCAAACCTGGGCAGATTATTGGTGTAATTGGCAGGGAGGTCATGGAGAATATGAGGCAAATCTAAAGGCTTGTATTGGTCTAGGATTTTCAAAGGTATAGGAGGTAAAGAAAGGGGCTTATAGCTAACTGGAATTTCAACAATGGCAGGAGATAAAGCATGAGTCTCATGTCTCACTGGGCTTTCTGCAAGGGTATGAGTATATACATGATCTACAATTTTGGGCTTAGTCTCTTGAGTCTCATCAATTAGTAGGTGGTCAATGCAATCTTCAGCAATGTACTTTTGATCAGGTTTAGAATAACATAGAACATAATTATAGATAAAACCAAAGATGTCTTGAATGCAATTTTGGCTTGAGTACCTAATTCAGGTTCTTCCTCCAATGGAGTCTTTGAATTGGAACTGATCTAGAGTTGATTGGAGTCGCCAAGTGAAATATTTCATCCTTCTTGCGTCTGGTCACTATTCACCATCAATGATCAGATCTGGAACTTGAAGTGCACTACTAGAGAAAGTTTCCTCAGTACGGTCGCCATTCTGTTAGCACTATGTAATTTGCCCAAGGCTGTGGAGGTAGTCACAGAGGTAACATCAAACCCACTTCGAGTCTTGGATCTATCCCTCCAAGACTCAGAGAGGGATCTCTCTGTTAGATTTAGAGTTGTTTGAACATGGATCTTAGGCTAGCTATGCAGAATAGGATTTGTTTTAGATTTGAGGTGTTTGGCTGAAGGACTACTTTAGAATCCCATTAGACTATGGGGTCTATGTTAAGTTTGAGATTAAACACAGGTCCATAAGGTATATTCACAGGGAAAGGTAATGCGGACGTTGGATCCCTTAAAAATAAAATGATGTAGAGTAGGAACAGACGAGATAATCAATTACAACAAAAAAGCATTTAAGAATTTCTTTGTTGTAATATCACAGGAAAACATTTAGATTTTCAAAAGCACTGCACATAGTATCAAAGATAAATTCTTTTTTAAATATCCTTTTGAAAATTATAAAGAGAGAAACATAGTGATGACTGAGTAGAATCACATTCAACAAAGAAATAAAACTTCACCAATCGTCTACACACAGGAATCCTGTGAAAAAGTCCCTTTGTATTCCTAGTGAATCAAAAAAATATTACAAAGAATAGCTTTCCTGGGTGCAAGAAATCAACAACCCTTCACATTTGACTCATTACAATAAATAAAAAAGACTCTCCCGAGGCTTAGGAGGTCGAATTCAACCACATCGGTCAAAAATAGCAACAAATCCCCAAAAATCTGGAACTGAGAATTTGGTCGAATCTGCTAAAAATAGGGGTACGCTCAGACATTTATTTCTCCTCATTAGTGACACATGTGCACAATATGGATGAGGTTATTGTAGATGAACATGTGCTGGACAAAAACCTCCTTTGGTTTCTCCAAATTCATCTCCATCTCGCCGAAACAGCTCCCGCAAAATCAAGACTGAAATAGGAAAAATCGGAAATCTGAAAAATGAGGCTGAAAGATAGCTTTGATTCTCCCAACTGGTGGCACCTATGAAAAAACTGATAGTTTTTTTCTTTATCCCGTTATGGAGAAAAACCTCTATCAGTTTTTCAAAATTCGTTTTCGTTTGCCCAGAATCCTTCCCGGAAAAACATTATTCGAACTGGCAAAAAGGCGGTTTTTTCAGGTTTTTGGGTGCGCGGTTTTGCAAGGGGGAAAGCGGTTTTCGAACCCCCCCATGAAGTGGTAAGTGGTATCAGAGGGGGGGGGGGGTCTGAAATCACCAAAGGGCGACAAGTGTCCATCCCCATACCACTTTTCGAACCCCCCTTGGTGTGATGTGACGTGAGGGAGGGGGGGTCCAGAATGTACGGGGAGAAGGTAGGTGAGGACTTATGATAGTTTTAAATTTTGGTTTTAATTTATTGTTTATATTTTTTTATATTTTATGTTTTATTTGTTTACATTTTGTTTATTTTTATTTAATATATGTTTTGTTTTTTATATTATATGTTTTATTTGAATTACGTTTTATTTTATTATTTGTTTTTAATGTATATGTTTTATGATTTTGTTTTATATTTTTATTTTATTATTTGTTTTTAATGTATATGTTTTATGATTTTGTTTTATATTTTTATTTTATTATTTGTTTTTAATGTATATGTTTTATGATTTTGTTTTATATTTTTATTTTATTGTTTGTTGTTTATATATTATTATATTTTATTTTATTTTTTTAATTTATTAATGTTTATTCTAATTAATATATGTTTTTTATTATATATTTTAATATATGTTTTTTATATGTTTTATTTAATGTTTAATTAATAAACACTAATATAATTATTAATTCAAACAACTAATTTAATTATTAATTAGTCTAACATATTTTAATTAATCTAATTATTTGTTTATTATCCTAAGTTTGTTTATTCATGTAGGGATAAGTGGCGGGCGAGATGTAGCCAACGGGACAAATAGATAAGGGAGTGAGTGGTGCAAAGGTGGATGAAGGATGCAACAAGGTGATGAAGGATCGGGCGAAATGGATGGAGGGGGGAATGGAATCAACCGAGCCAGATGTCTTCATCACAAGAGCAACACCAAATAAGCAACTGAAGAGTCAGGTTACCTATGATTATAGGACCCCAACAACGGGTAGAAGGAGGGGGAATCACAGAAAGAATCAGTTGATCCATTGGTTCACCAAGGATAGGTTAAGGATGATGGGGTTGGTCCTCTTCATAAGTTTCATCTGGAATATATAGGTTGTCATATTGATTTCTGGTTGGAATATTTGCATGTCGATTTCCTGTCGATGAAGAAGTCGGTGTCTCCTGATACTTTGGATTGGAGGTAGCTCCCTCCCGTGTCAGAGATTTTCTTGATTGGTTGGCCTTCTCTTGCTAAATGGCTTGCTTGGTTGCTTGTTTCTTTTGGTGTGGATGTTTCCATTTCTCATCTGGTTCTCCTTCTAGTTGGACCACCAGAACTTTGGGGCATCTTTTAGCAAAATGCCCATATTCGTGGTAGATCTTGCATTTGAAAGGAAATTGCTCATAGTCAACTTGTTGAAGGTAAGACCAACCATCCAGGGAGAGGTTGATGGCCTCAGGGAGGCCTTTTTCCAAATCTACCTCCACACAAATTTGGGCGCAATCTTGAAGACCGTATTTAGGTTCTGCGCGGTCAATGTACTTACCCAAAGAGTTACCAATGGCCCAAAGATTTACATCATTCCAGCAATGGAGAGGGAGGAAAGGAAGGCAGACCCAGACAGGCCCAGTAGAAGGAATTTCATTCTCCGGATTAAAATATGGGGTCCATCTATTAAGATACATTCCACAGGTGCCCATTAAATATGGGCCACTTCTGAAGATCGGATCATGGTTTGTTTTGTCTTCAAAAATAAATGCATAAAAACCCCTCCTGCAAAAAGAGTGTGAAAGCTTACCTTTCAGATGTGGTTTCTAGTGTTTTTCAATCCAAAGTGCCACTAAATGGGGGTAGGGCCAGAACCTAGTAAATTTCCCAATAATACCCTGCTCGAAAAATTTCAGAGCCAAGGCCCTAGAATCGGCTTGGATCAGAACAGTGGGAATCACATCTACTTTCTTGAAAAAATGAGAATGTGCGGGTTTCAAAACTTTGGAGAGAGAGGAAACCAGAACAATGAAGGCCATGATGTCTAGTAGGGGAGGAGGGGGTGAGGAGCACCAACGTCCCCACCAGGGGCAGTCATGGAAAACGTAGGGAGGCGGCGAGGCTAGGGTTTACATAGCAAAACGAGTTGTATTAGAAACATCTCTCAACTTAAATTGTATTTTAAAAACATAACATATATAGGGAGAGAATTTCCATGCTCAGATCTTATGTCAATAGGTACCCTTATTTCAGGTGGTCAATTTGATCCAAATTTGTAGGTTCGTTTATTTAAAGATGACTTCCTAATAATTGTTCTTTATGTGGATGATCTAATTATTTTTGGGTCTTCAAGTATGGCATGTGGTTGAATAGATATTCCTTTCTCAGCCTAAGTATGCTTTAGATTTGCATGCTCAGTTTCACATGAGTGATTGTAAGCCTTCACCAACACCATTTCAGTCAAGAGTCAAATTAGCAGTTGATTGTGAATCACCTCTTGTTGATGCCACTCTCTATCATTAACTTGTTGGTAGTTTGATTTATTTGACTCATAGAAGGCACGATGTCTCCTTTGTTGTTAGTATGGTTTCAAGGTTCATACAAAAGCCTCATGAAAGTCATTGGAAATCAGCTTAAAGGATTCTCATATGTCTTCAAGGAACTCTCAATTATGGTGTTTTCTATTCTCATAAGGCTTTTGTTTCAATTCTTGGTTATACTAATTATGATTGTGTAGAAGATCAAACACTTTACTGCGGGATATGTATTTCAGCTTAGTTTGGGTCCAAAGTCTCGATCCAGTAAGAATTTGAGAACACTTTCTCTTTCTTCTTGTGAAGTAGAGTATAGGGTAGCTAAAGTAGCAGTGTGGATCTGGCATGTCCTTGTTGATTTTGGGCTAGTTTAGAATGCACCTACTGAGTTGAGATATGATAACCATATTGCTATTCAACGTGCATAAAATCCAGTGTATCACTCCAAAACCAAACATATTGACCTTGATACCCATTACATTTAGGACCTGGTTTTAGATGGTGTTATTAGTTTGGAGGATTTCCCCATTGAACAACAAGTTGTTGATATCTTCACCAAGTCCATGAAAGAGGTGGAGTTTCTTAAAATTTGCAACCTATTGGGGATGCGGGAAGTTGTCATCAAGGGGGAATTTTAATAATAATGACGCCTTCCTGCAAATGTGTTTTTAGCCATCTAGTCAACATTGAGGTGGAATGTACGAATGTGTTTAATATTTGTTTAGTGGTCACATTTACCGTTGTACTGCCTATCATTATGATAAGGAATTGTATATACACAATGAGGCATCTTTTAGACTATTGGGCATATTAATCTTCATTAACTCACTAATTTATAAAGTGATTTTATCCCACATTCATCATGGGATATGATATCGTATTCCCTCAATAATGTATAAAGTGAGTTTATCCCACATTCATCATGGGATATGATATTCTATCCCTCTAACCTATATGATAGAGGTGAAGGAGGCTCAATAGGAATGTGCTTGTGTGTTTCTTGAGAGTTGGATGGATATCATATGAACTCCATACTTGAGTGTTCTCTAATTGATGTAATTGGGAGAGTTTTGAAGAATAGAAGGCCTACTTCCAAGGATGTTTCCCCACCTTGGGGTTTTACCATATAAATTTCTAGCCTCCTCCCTTTTCTTTGTTAGAACTATTTTATTGATTTAATGCTTTCCATAGGAGTTTAGATAGGATAGCTATATGGTTATATGTTTTTACATATGTTCTTGGTATTTCATGATAGAGATATAGGAAAAAGAAATAGTGGTAAAAGCAAAAATAGAGATAGAGGAAAAAGTAATAGAGGCATAAGAAAAAATAGAGACAAAGGAAAAAGGAGCAAAAGAAGAAGAAAAAACAAGGATAGATGTAGACTTGAAGAATGTAGCCACAGATAAGGAATCACATTCAACTTATGCAGTCTCTGTTAAAGGTAGTATTCCACAGTAGTGGGGGGGGGGATCAAAGAAAACCAGCATGTAATCCTACCCTTTCCCTTGTTCCTTTTGTTGCAGAGGAGGTGTGCAACCCTTTAGTTGGGGGGTACGATGAGCCCCATAATTATCATGTTTTGGTCATCTTTTATGCCCATTTTCCACCGTGAAATCTTGAACATTTCCCCCTTTAAACTCAATATTCATTGAACTGACCAAGTTTTGTAGCCATTAACAATTTGTTGATTGAATACTTGTAAATGTCTATTTTAATAGTATTTCATGGGCTTTTGTGTTGAAATGTTTGAGTTTTCATGTATGTTGATGAATGTGTGTTAGTAATAGGTCTACTAATAAGTTATGAATGATATGTTTACTTGTTATGGAGTGTATGTTTGTTCTAGAATGGTCATTTACTTATTTCATTAGCATAGAATGTCTTTCACCAAAAATTATGTGCATTTTTTCCAAGCTATTAACCAAAAGAGGCGAATATGTTGTAGAGTCCTTTCAATTTCGCAACCCATTACACACTCACAAAATCAACAAAAAGCTTATATGATAGGTGGCAACCATGTAACTAATATTAGGGCATGTAGATTTTACCCATTACCTCAACGTGACCAATAAGGATAATGGGCCTATGAATATGTTCTTTCAATCGTTCTCTAGCTTGATCAAAGAGGAAGATGCACCTATGATTTATATTACTACATAAATTTGATCAATCAAAGATGAAGATGGGATTGTGAATCATCTATAACAAGCCATTGATTCAGCCAATAAAGAAAGATAGTGTGTCCAAGGATCTCTTTCCTCAGTATCCTACCAATATAATAGATATCTAATGTGAGGAAGTCGATGATTATGGGGGTAAGATTAATTACGTCAAGTCTTGGAACTCCCTAGCAACCTTAAGGATTTTGAGGACTCCTCATTATAAATGCACTCATATGTAACTCAATTTAGGCTATATTATGTATCTTTCACAGTTAGGGTTAGAACTAGAAGCTAAATATTAGAACTTGTAGCTTGAGTACATTGTCATTATGGAATAAACTTGTCATTTTCTAAGATGAGTTAATGTCTACTACAGGGGTTCATTAATCAATCCTCTTCAAGTTAGGGCCCATTTGATGAGGGTTTGCTACTGAATGCACCTCATTGTGTATAATTTGTCTTTGCATTTCGATTATGTAGTAGTGCATTTTACAATTCCTCAGTTAAGTACTTCATGTTCTGAGGATGGTCAAGGAATCTTGGTATGTTCATTTTAATAGTTAGACTCTTTATTTTGTTTTCTTAAATATTATTTCACCAAACATGCAATGACCATAGGATTGGTGGAAGGATTGTTATGATGTTGAGCATGTCATAGAAGTTAACTTTATTTTTAGTAACATAATTTTTTCCTCGACAATTAGTTTTCTTTCCTGCAACATTTAATCATGGTTTCAATTATTCTTTACTTTGAAGCAGTGTGTTTAATTTATGAAGTGTGAACGATTTTGGATCTTTGAGTCTGAAGATCCAAAGGGAATTCTATGCCTTGGATGACTCATGTTGCAAAACAACTGAACTCTTACTAGGATAGTCTAGTTACAGTAGTTGCATTTAGCAACATCTAGTTTATAGTACTTAGAGTTAGCAATGCAAAATTAATTCATGAGCATTAGAAACCTTAAGGATTGCATAGATAGTGCACAATATTTCACAATCTTACACTTCCTAGTCGACAATTTAAGTAAAAAATAGGAGATTTAGGGGCATAAATTGTTGTAATTCTTTGACTAGCCAACACCTAAGGTTATTTTCCACATAGACACACTAACCCATAATGAATCAAGAATTAACTATGAAGCATACATAATTAATTTTTGCAAACTTTTTCTTACTTCATTAACAAACGTTCACACCCAAATACTTCTAATTAAGTTGAATACAAAAACAATTATGTAGAGTAACATAAATATGTGTATCTCTTCTACTTAATTAAAAGTCTACAAAGAAAAAACATGTAAACAAGAACTATGTGCACCTTTGTCCCTACCTTTATTCAATAGTTATTGTTTTTTGTGCTTGTAAGAGATAATCTAAATAGTAATTTTTTAACTGAAATTAAAATATAAAAAAATTCAAAAAAAAAAAAAAATTCAAAAAAACTACGTATTTTATATGTGCTTAACCCAATTTAATAAACAATAGTTTATACATCTATGTTAGTATACTTGATACTATCATAATTAATTTTTTATGTATAACTAAAACAAAGTATAGCCTTGCACCTTAAATTTTGTTCTTCTATATAAATGTGTCTAAAGGGATTTCCCCAAGAGAGTGATATCTCTTACTAACATAATAGTTTATTCGTTGAGGGATGAGTATGCTTCCTTGCTCAATCTTCCCTTTTATTTCTATCAAACATTTGTGTTACATGTGTGTGTTAAACAACAAACAACCATACCTATCATCTAACATATCATCTAACATCTTGGAATTTGTTTTACAACTATAAATCTCCTCCCCTCCTTTTGTACACTAAGATAAATCCATATTAACCCAAATGTAAGAGCCCTTTGCTTTTTTCTATATTATAAAATCCTTAAAATATTAAAAACTATAACAAAATTCCAAATCTAAATCTAATATTAATATACAAAAGAAATTTAAAATATAAAAATTCAAAGTGTACATCTAATATAAATGTATAAAACAAAATTTAAGATTTAGATCTATGTGAATATATACTAAAGTAAAATAAATAAAACTTAAGATAATTTCCATATCTTAAATAAGGTAAAAACAAAAAATCATTAAAAAATTTGCTAGTAACAAAATAACCATTTTGAAAACTTATTCCTTGCAATATAAGACACCAAAAGTCTCCACCTACCAATAGTTATCATGATCAATATCATCATGAGACAATGCTATATTGATACGATGATTCATATACCAAATATTTCACTTAAAAAGTCAAGCCATGCATAGTGTCTTATGCAGCTTTCTTTGGCAATTGACGCAACAATAGTCTAACATGATTGTTAAAATTATGGATGATTGCTAATGTAATGAGCTCATCAATTCTCCTCGGTATATATATAGCTCATCAATTCTCATNTATATATATATATAATTTGTTTTTCTTAACATATAAAAAGTAAATTTTCACTTTATATATAATTAAAAATATATATATATTATTGTTTTTATTTATGTAGGCAATATTTACAAATTTTGATGATCTAGCATCAAAATCTCTCCATTGTTATTTTTTGTAATATAGTTTCTTGAAAAACAAGTTTAAAAAGACTAATAATTACAACTACATAGAATTATCTTGTTTTTACACTTTTTATCTATACAATTAAAGATATTGTTTTGGAAGTAAAATGGCTTAAGTAGCGACTAAGAATACAAACCCACACCCATCTCAACTTATTTATATTAACAAAATGCACAAATTATATTGTAAAGGACCATGATTGTTTCCTTGTTGCATTGTTTGTTGTTCAAATAATATCATATTTTCCCCTCTTTTGCCATAGTTGTGTAACATTCCCGTTTTTAAATCCCCTAATTCAAGATGTATATTATAAATATGATGTATGGTCGTGGGCCAAGCGATGTAATATATAAACATTGTATATCAAAAATAATAAAATAAAATGTATCATCGGCTAGAGACAGATACGAATGGAGTCGTGGGAGCTAAGCTTCCACAAGAGAGGGGGTCCAAGGGGGAATTATTCATGTCTATTAATCCCAAGTCACATTTTCTAAATTTATTTTTGTATGAACCTTTTGGTTTCCCTTTTAACTGTGTTAAAGCCCTAATCATTGAATACATGTAAGAGGGTTGGTGGGAAAAGTCATCTCACATAGTTATTGAGAACATGGAGTTGAGTACAATGGGTAAAAGGAAATTCAAATGGGAAAAAAAAAATTATAGTTGGATAGAAGAAAGGAAATGTGTGTGGAATGTTGGGAGATAGCAAGCAGCCATAGTGGGTTTGGTGGACAACTCTTACATCTGGTATATGCATGAAGAAGCATATTGTTAAGCATATAAAGTGAGATTTTTGTGTTAGAAATTACCCTAGAGAAAATGAATTTGTTGCTGAGAGTTTTTCCTATTACAACTATAAATTCTTGGAGTCCCCAACAGATATATTTCCTAGCCAACCTATGTTGGAGCCCTGGAGGGAAGTGGGATAGCCTCAAGTAGTGCATGGCAGAGAAGGGGATCACATTCCTTGGGTTGTGTAGGTTGAGGGGAAAGAGAGCTAGTGGATTGGGATGGTTGCAGGAAATTAGCTTGTTGTGGATTATATTGGGATGTGAGTGGACAGTAGACACCCTTAGGAGACATAATTTCTTGTGGATTCATAGCCCCAACTCATATGTGACTTTCTATTGAGAACTAAAGTAGCAATTCTATGGTTGGGTGGAACGTCTGTCCTCTACAATTGGTTGTAGATTTTCTTACAAAGATAAGTGTTTTTGTCTTTGTTCACTATTTTTATTTATGGTTTTATTGTTTCATATACTCTGTGCTTTGAGTGAAATAATGTTGTTGTGCATGTTAGATAGACTACATTCACATTTTTTTTTAATTCTACTAGATGCATGGACATTTTTGTTATGATGCATGCAATTAGTTTAATGGGCATTAATTTAAATTGTTGGGTTAATAGTGTGTGTGATATAGAGTGGTATCAAAGCCATGGTTTCAACACCAGGCCTGCACAGGTCTGCTACAAAAGGGAAAAAATTTCAGTCTATGTGAAGATTGGGTGAAAAATCAGTTTTGCCCAGCATGGTAGAGTGGGGTCAAACCCCCAATTTTTTTATTTTAGTGTGAAGATTGTTGAGTGTAGAGGTCTATATGGCCGCTAAATGGTTGAATTTTACCCAAAGAGCTAAGTTTGTGGGTTTCGTGATAGTTGTGAACCCGGATAAATTTGGATAAATGACTAAGATCATTTTTGTGGTTGATACAGGGAGCAATGACAAACAAAAATAGTTTTCATCAGCGATACAATGTATATCGCTAAAGAAAAATATTTTCCAAACGCAATACAATGTATATCACTGAGGAAGGAAATTTATTTTCCAGGCGCGATAAAGAAGGGAAAATACTCCCTTTATCACACTAAAAGATAATTTTCATGGGCGAAATGGCAGAGGAAAAATATTTTTTGGGCACGATACAATGTCTATCACCAAGGAAAAATATTTTACAGGTGCAATACAATGAATGTCAGCAGGGAAAAAGAATTGTTAGGGAGATATATCCCAAAGAAAATAAATTCTCGGCGCGGTACGTCGCTAAAAAAATAATTTTTTGGAGCGACAAAGGAAGAACAAAGAACTTAGAATAAGTTGAGGAAAGGGAATTGAAGAAAAAAGAAGACAAAGACCTAGAAAAAATTTGGAAAAGGGGGACACGTATCAACCAAAAAAAATAAAAAAAATGGTTCGAAACGTTGTCCAAAAAAATAAAAAATAAATCGTCAATAAATACAAATTTTTGGCCTAAAATGTCAGCGGGAAAAATAATTTTGTTTGTTGATAAAGACGGATTTTTGGCTTGAAATGTCAACGAGAAAAAAAAAAATTGTTAATAAAGATATTTTTTTGGCCCGAAACGTTGACGAGAAAAATAAAAAAAATTGTGGATAAAGATAAATTTTTGGCCCAAAACGTCAGTGAGAAAAAAAAAATCTCGTTATTAAAAGAAAGAATCTTGGTGAGAAAAAATAAAAATTATTGTCAATAAAGGAAAGAGTCCTAGCGAGAAAAACAATAATTCTCGACGAAAAAGAAAAAAAATTGTGGTGATAAAGAGGAGAATATTGACAGAGAAATATATTATCGAAGTGATGTATCGACCAATAAATAAATCATTGGATTGATGTATCGATCGAAAAAAAAATTATTGACGCGATAGGAGAAGAAGAGAGAAAAATAAAGAGAAGAGAAGAAAAGAAGAAAGAGAAGAGAAATGAGGAGGAAAGGGAAAGGAGAAATATGTGCAAGGATGAAAAATAAAAAAACAAGCTTAGAGCCAAAAACTTGTTTTAGTCATAACATGAGCAATTCAACTCAAAATCAGACAAAATTTAAAAGGTATTTATGTAGTAAGGAGGCCTACAAAAATGCCAATGAGGGCCTCTAGCCAATTCTACTTACACTTTCTAGAAAACGCAAATTAGTGGTTTTTGAAAATCAGGATGGTGCTCAGTCACTAGGACCTAGATAAGAATGAAATTTTTTATGGTCAATCCAAAAAGAAGGCATGAAGATACCTAGTTGCGATTCTGGAAAAATTCAAAAGGGTTTTGAGTGGTGATGCCAAAGCAGGGTCGAATCCACTATTATGGGCCACTTTTTGGGGATTTTGAGATCTTTAGAGGAAAAGGGACCCCAGATAATAGAACCAGAAAAATTTATTTACTCGACATTTTACCTCCTCATCAATCCAAACAATTTTTTCTTGGAGAAGTTTTCCCAATTCAGCTCAATTTGGGAGATAGCAATTTTTTGCTAAAAAATCCAAGTCTTGAGAAAATGCAAAAGGGACAAAGTTGGAAAATACATATTGATGCAGAAGTTGGATGGAACATCAAATCCTAAATCTAAGAGTTGTCATGTGTTTAGAATCAAGAATGGTATCAATTCCCAATATAAAACATTTTCTAGTTCTCACCATATTCTCTTCTACAAGGGGCAGAAGTTGGCCTCTGAATCAGGTTGCACTAGTGAAAAAAGGGCACAATTAAGTAGAAATGGTAGATTCAAAAAGCCATAACTTTTAGCTCAGTAACCAGAATGACGCATAAGTACATTCATTGGAAAGATAATTTAGAAGAGAATATATTTGAAAGCTTAGAATTTTGATTGGTGTATAAGTGTTCATAAAAAAATCGAGGAAAAGAAGGATGTGTAGCTTAATTAATAATGATTTTCCAATATGCATAACTCTAACAAGTAATTATTGCATGCACTTTTTTTTGAAAAATTAGAAGTACAAGGAAAACATGTATGGTTCCTATATGAGTACTAGAGATATGGAAAATGCCCAGGGATCTTACATCCATGAGGATGTAATCCAAGGTTTACATATCGGCCTGAGAAATGCAGAGACCAAGTCTAATGGACATAGAAGCAGGGTGGATCCTATGGAGCTAGTTGAGACTATGAGAAACTTCCAGAAAGAAGTGCAGAGCTATAGAGAAAACAATGAAACGTTGATAAAAACTTAAGAGGAGGATAATCAAATTAACACTCGGGTACTATAGAGTCTGAATATGTTTCAAATACAAATCAATAAATATTTGGGCACAAAACATGCAACCAGTGCAAGACAAGAAGCAACATCCATATCTCATGATAGGAGGGATGACCATAAGTGATCCAAAATCGGATCCAGAAGCCTGACAGGGCTCAAAAAGGCTCAAAAATGAAAGTGTTCAGAATTTGACGAAACCAACTCCATTGCATCCATCTCGTTCTCCCAATTCTGGCCAGATATTTACTTTCTCAAATGGACGTTGTATGCGAGAGTTATCGTACTCTGACCATTTTCCCAAATAGGTAAAAAGTCAACAGCTCCAGTCAAATGATGACATCAGCATGACATCAACAGTGTTGACATGGTAGAGACAAGTGGCGACAAGTGACAGTCCAGCAGAAGGTGACTGGTTAGTGACAAGGATCCAACCAACAGCTGACAAGTGGCATTTGTTTGGAAAATGGTTGGGTGCCATGTGGCACCATGGTATTGGTTAATGGTTGGTGGCAAAAGTTTTATTTGGAGTCCATGGGGTTTGATCCCATGACATCTTGGGTCAACCTAAGCCTTTGAAAAAGGTCCCTTGCCAATGCGCCCTTGGTGGTGCTTGTAACACTAAGCATAAAATAATATAATTAAAGGTGATAAAGTAACAAGGGGGGCACCCAATGGATAAGCCTCAGCCCTGGTTTTGAGGAGAATCCCATGAGACTAGGGGAGCGCACTCCAAAAGGGGATTAGCCCAACTAAGCGCCCTCCCTTTTTAGCCTTGGATCCTATGCAAGTGCCATGAGATCAGGGGCGCACGCCCTATAGGGGGCTACTCTATGATTTTTTTAACAGAAGTGGGTTTTTTTATAATTTTTTTGGATTTTAATTTATTTTTAAGCCTATTAATGGAGGATTTGGCCCATTTTTGGGAGATATTGGGCATTTTTGGAGCCCAGATTTTGGGAGGAAGTTGGGGATGGATAACCAACTTTAGATCTATAAAAACCAGGCCTATTTGAGGCCATGGAGGACAATCAGAGAAGATTTATGCTGAAGGGAAGCCAAGCCAAATCCATTTTTATGCAGGGAAGTTGTTGAGGAGCAGACGCTTGCGGGCCATTTCTGGGAGCTCCAGTCATCCGTTTTGTGTGTCGTTTCTTCTGTTGGGTTCTAGAGATTTGGAAGAACACGACCAGATCAGTCTTGTAGACTAATGGAACTACTGTGATGTACATTTTGAGCTTTTGAACAAAAATAAAGTAGCCTCCCCCACTGAGACAAAGGCCCGGAGACGTAGGCAATTCATCCTCTTTCATTCAGCTTCTTAAATGGTTAATTAACGCATGCAATTAAAAACTCAACCACAGTCATTGAAAGATTCTTTTTCAAATCAAGTGGTATCAGAGCTAGTTGACGTTTGGATTTGTGTTTTTCATGTTAACCAGGGAAAAGCTACAGCGTGGTGAAGGCAAGCTTGTTGCAGAGAATCCATTAATTGGATTGAGAAAGAGAGTTTCTCACAGCGAGAAGATGGCATCGGAAGAAGGGCTTTCTCAGGATGAGAAAGAGTTCCGGAAAACTTTCCTTGCTATGTCGGAGATGGTGAAAGTTTTGTACGAGGATTACTTGGAACAAAAGAGACCAGTTTTGGGTGAATCTTCAAAGAGAAAAAATGAAGAGGAAGAGGATCATCCTCAGATTCCTCCTTCACCTCCATCATCACCTCCTTCTTCTCCTTCTTCTTCAAGTTCAAGTTCTAAATCTAATGCAAAGAAACATGTTCATAAACATAAGAATGAAATGTCATTGTTAAAACTTGATGTTAAATTTGAGT
>ML800542.1:41506-66210 GCA_009831015.1 Picea engelmannii
AATCTTCTACAGGACAAAGAATCAATATCAATTAACCAAAGCAGGTCAAGATTATGTGGTTCATGCTCATCATGTTAAGGCAAATAAAACACTTCAAACAATGGAACAATTAAAGAAGGCAGTGCAAGCAAGCAACAAACCAATAATTGTTTTCAATGAAGTAATCAATCTTAAGCAAGAACAGGAAATGATTGTTGAATGGAAAATCAATCATAAGTTGCTTCAAGATAAGCTCATGTCGTGAAAATATTACAAGTATATTAGTTCATTTGCAGTCGTCTTTTTTATGCTATCATTAGTAATGTTGTCTACATGGATGATAGTGGCTTCAGTAAGATGTAATAGGGTTCAAATGGCTAACAATATACTATCAGTTGTCATGATTTTGTTACAATTGATCTTGATGAGACAGGTGCACAGGACAGAGTTCTGAGACAGAGGACAAGCCGGGTGGCCTATCCCAAGCTTGTTGATTGGTCAGTAACCTTTTGGGGACCAAAAGGTCCTTTAGTGGGGAGGTGTGATCCAGAATCGGATCCAGAAGCCTGACAGGGCTCAAAAAGGCTCAAAAATGAAAGTGCTCAGAATTCGACGAAACCAATGTTATTGCGCCTGTCTCGTTCTCCCAATTATGTCCATATATTTACTTTCTCAAATGAATTATGTATGCAAGAGTTATCGTACTCTGACCATTTTCCCAAACAGGTAAAAAGTCAATAGGTCCAGTCAAATGATGACATCAGCATGACATCAGTAGTGCTGACATGGCAGAGACAAGTGACAACAAGTGGAAGTCCAGAAGAAAGTGATTGGTTAGTGACAGGGATCCAACCAACAACTGACAAGTGGCATTTGTTTGGAAAATAGTTGGGTGCCACGTGGCACCATGGTATTGGTTAATGGTTGGTGGCAAAAGTTTTATTTGGAGTCCATGGGGTTTGATCCCATGACCTCTTGGGTCAGCCCAAGCCTTTGAAAAAGGTCCCTTGTCAACACACCCTTGGTGGTGCTTGTAACACTAAGCACAAAATAATATAATTAAAGGTGATAAAGTAACAAGGGAGGCGCCCAATGGAAAATCCTCAGCCCTGGTTTTGAGGAGAATCCCATGAGACCAAGGGGGGGCGCTCCAAAAGGGGCTTAGCCCAGCTAAGCGCCCTCCCTTTTTAGGCTTGGATCCTATGTAGGTGCCATGAGATTAGGGGTGAACGCCCTATAGGGGGATACTCTGTATTTTTTTAACAGAAGTGGGTTTTTTTATAATGTTTTTGGATTTTAATTGATTTTTAAGCATGTTAATGGAGGATTTGGCCCATTTTTGGGAGATATTGGGCATTTTTGGAGCCCAGATTTTGGGAGGAAGTTGGGGATGGATAACCAACTTAAGATCTATAAAAACCAGGTCTGTTTGAGGCCATGGAGGACAATCAGAGCAAAGTTATGTTGAAGGGAAGCCAAGCCAAAGCCATTTTTATGCAGGGAAGCTGTTGAGGAGCAGACGCTTGCGGGCCATTTCTGGGAGCTCCGGTCATCCATTTTGTGTGTCGTTTCTTTTGTTGGCCGGTTCTAGAGATCTAGAAGAACATGAACAGATCATTCTTGTAGCCTAATGGCACTGCTGTGATGTACTTTTTGATCTTTTGAACAGAAATAAAGAAGCCTCCCCCACTGAGACAAAGGCCCGGAGATGTAGGCAATTTTGTGCCGAAATCCATTATCACTTCTCTTGTTATGGTTTGTTGTTCTTATTGCTTCAGTTCAGATCTGTATACTATTTTATGGCTGCTATGTTCCTTCATTAAATTCATCCTCTTTCATTCAGCTTCTTAAATGGTTAATTAACGCATGCAATTAAAAACTCAACCACAGTCATTGAAAGATTATTTTTCGGATCAATAAGGGATATATACACTCGAGGAGTGATAGTAGACATCATCATTCACCAAGACACTCAACCAGAAGAACATGTGGACATTCAGAATCAGAGAGAAATCCAAGTGTGTGTCCCCTATCAGACATCAAAGGAGGAGGCTCGAGTTAGATTTTTTGCAAGGAGAGCTCATGAAGCTCAAGCCACCACCATTACATGGAGAGCATAGAAAGGGTGAAGATTGAACTCAGACATCTAGTGGAAGGTGAAGATTGGATGTCAGAAGGTGAATATTGAACACAAACATCTAGCAGGATTGTTACAACCATTGTCCATTCCTGAATGGAAATGGGAGGTAGTTACAAAAGATTTTATCACTGAGTTTCCAAGAATAGATAGGTAGCATGATTCCATCATGGTAGTGGTGGATAGACTTACAAAGGATGTACATTTTTATCTCGGTGAAAATAACTCACAAGGAAGCCAATATTGCAAAGATTTATATGAAAGAAATTACCAAGTTACATGGTGTGCCTAAGGAAATCGTGTCGGACCAAGATCCCAAGTTCACTTCCAATTTTTGTAAGGGGTTGTTTAGGGTATTTGGGACTAATGTGAATATCAGTATAGCATATCACCCAAATCTAGACAGACAGACGGAGAGGATCAACTGGATAATTGAAGATATGTTGAGAATGTATGTAATGGAAAAACCTTCCAAGTGGGAAGACTATCTCCATTTGGTTGATTTCACTTATAAAAATGGGTATTAGGCATCATTGAATATGAGCTCGTTTGAATTTTTTTATGGCAGAAAAGGCAATGCACCAATGAGTTGGGATAACCCATAATATATAGTCATTGTTGGATCAGAATTGCTAAGGGAAATGGAAGAGAAGATAGAAAATATTAGGCAAAATTTAAATGTTGCATGGGATAGGAAAAAGAGTTATGATGACAAATGCATAATACATATGGAATTCAAAGTGGTGAGCATGTGTTTTTAAAAGTAAAGGAAAAAAGGAGTTGGCTAAGATTGGGAAGTTGTTGAAAGTTGGCAGTGAGATACTGTGGGCCATTTGTATATAAGTGTGCAAGATTCCATTTTGGCAGTTGGAGTTCCTAGAGTCACAACTTGGAAAATTCATTTCCAACCTATGATGGATCCCTGGAAAGGAAGTGGGACAAATTGAGGGATTGTGGTGCAAAGAAGGGGGTACATTCCTTGGGTTGTGCAGGTTGAGGGGAATGAGAGATTGTTGTTTGGAATTGTTGCAGGAGTTGTTAACTTGCGGAAGTATCAAATACTATGATGTAAAATTTTGTACATGTATACCAATATGGTGATGTGCACCAAGGATGGTGAAAATTGTAGGGGGAGGGAATGTAATATCCCCATTTTTAAATCCCCAAATTAGTGATGTATATTGTAAATAAGATGTTTTGTCATGGGCCGAGTGATGTAACATGTAAACATTGTATATCAAAAATAATGAAATAAAATGTATCACCGACTGCAGACAGACATGGATGGAGTCATAGGGACTAAGTTTTCACAAGAGAGGGGGTCCAAGGAGGAATTATTCATGTTTATTCATTCCAAGTCACCTTTTCTAAAATTATTTTTGTATGAACCTTCTATTTTCAATTTTGAGTGTGTCAAAGCCCCAATCATTGAATACATGTAAGAGGGTTGGTGGGAAAAATCACCTCACATAGTTATTGAGAGCATGGGGTTTAGTACAATCAGCATTGGGGAATGTGAGAGACAACTTGCATGGGTAAAAGGAAAGTTGAATGGGGAAAGAAGGAATATTTTACAACTGGGTAGAAGAGAGAAAATGTGTGTGGAGCGTTGGGAGATATCAATTAGCATGGTGTGTTTTGTGGACAGTTCTTGGAGCTAGTATATGCAATAAGAAGCATGTTTTTAGGCATGTAAAGTGATATTTTTTAGTTAGAAATCACACCAGAGCAAATGAATTTGCTACTAAAAGTTTTTCCTATTGCAGCTGTAAATTTCTTGAGTCCCCAGCAAAGATATTTCCAAGCCAATCTATATTGGATCCCTAGAGGGAAGTGTGATAGTCTCAAGGACTGTGTGGCAGAGAAGAGGATCTCGTTCACTAGGTTGTGCAGGTTGAGGGGAAAGAGAGCTAGTGGATTGGGATGGATATAGGAAATTATATTGGTGTGGGTTATATTGGGATGTGAATGGATAGAAGACACCCTTAGGAGGCATCCTTTCTTATGGATTCATAGCCCCAGCTTTGGGGTGACTTTCTATTTATAACTAGAGCAGTGGGTTTGTGTTTGGGTGGAACGTCTGTCCTCTACAATTGGTTGCACATTTACTTACAAAGATAAGTTTTTTTTATCTCTACTCACTATTTTTATTTATGGTTTTATTGTTGCATATACTATGTGGTTTGAGTGAATTAATGTTATTGTGCATGTTAAATAGACGGCAGTCACATTTTTAAAAATTGTGTTATATGTGTGGCCATCGTTGTCATGATGCATGCATTTAGTTTAATGGGTCTCAATTTAAATTGTTGGTTTAGTAGCGGGTGTACTACAGAGTGGTATCAGAGCCATGGTTTCAAAACCATGTTTGCAGGGGTTTGCTACAGAAGGGAAAAGTTTTCAGTCTGTGTGAAGGTTGGGTGAAAATTCAGTTTTTCCCAACATGAGAAAGTGGGGTCAAGCCCACAATTTGTTTATTTTGGTGTGAAGATTTTTTAGTGTAGAGTTCAATATGGATGATAAAGTGTCGAATTCGGCCCAAAGAGATGAGTCTATGGGTTCTGTGGTACTTGCAACCCGGATAAATTCGGAGAAATGACTAAGGAAGATAATTTTTGTGGTTGATACAGGGAGTATCGACAAAGAAAAATATTTTTCATCAGCAATGTAGTCTATATCACCAAGGAAAAATATTATGTGCACAATACAATGTATCTCACGAAGGAAAAATAATTTTTGGGTGCAATAAAGAAGGGAAAAGACTCCCTTTATCGCGCCAAAAGATAATTTTTCTGGGCGAAATGGTGGAGGAAAAACATTTTTTTGGAACGATTGATCCAGGTGAACATCGATAGCCACCCACCTATTCCACTGGCCCAAAATACAGTTTCCATCTTGGCATTTTTTCTACGGTTTTTTAGGTCCTAAACTTTTGGGGCCATTTTGAGGCCCTAAACGATGTTTTTTTGGCCCGGAAATGCCCACTAGATAAGTAGAGGCATTACTGGGCCATTCGAAATGTGTAGTCCTTGGATATAACTTTCTGATGGGATATCAAGCACCATGGGGTTCTACATAGGTACATCCAAACATAAATGGATTTTCTTGATATCTTGTCACTAGGAGCCACTTATCGATATGCTGTCAAAATCAAGAAAATTTAAGCAGAGGAATAAGTGGGATTTTCGATCTTCGAATGCATCATAGTAGAAGCAGGGAAAAGGAATCCCTAGCCTACATAACAAAGGACAAATCAAGGATGGAAAACCCCAAGACAACCAGCCTAAGCCACAAGTAAAGAAGGGTAATGGGAAAACGAAGAAAGACTCTGGGAAGTGGTGTGAGCTCCACAAAATCCTTGGCACAACACTAATGAATGTCACTTGAAACATCCATTGGTGACTGAGTTGAAAGCCTTAGACTTAGATCTAGGCTCCGAGTCTAATTCATAGCTAGATAATGGGAAGTGGATGATTGATCTATAACCCAGTGCCACAGTCACTACCACTAAGGTCCAGCCAAATGAACCAAAAGAATCGAAGGAAGGTGAGCGCCTTTTTCACTCACAGATGTTAGTGAAGGGTCCTCCACTGAATTTCATTGTTTATAATGAGATCCAAAAGAACCTAATCTCAGCAAAGGTCATCAAGTGATTGGAGTTTCCAAAAACACCACATTCGCAGCCATACAACATCGGGTGGCTTAGCCAAGGATGAGATCTTTGTGCCAGCCAATAGTGTTGCCTACCCTATGGCATCAATCCCTTCAAGGATGAGGTATTGTGTGATGTTTCCCCACTTGAAGTTTATGATCTTTCAAGCCAACCATATATGTGGAAACATCATGTTGTATATGAATCTAGACCTCGTAGTGTCATTGTTACTTTGGGTAGACAATTGTACAGGATACCAAAGGTAGCTCCATCTACCACAATTTCTTTTGTTTCAACTAAGTAGTGCAGGAAGGTCATCTCCCAGACTGAAAAAATTGTCCTCTTCATTATCCACTCTTAAGGTGAACAGAAGTTTGCGGCCACATCCATGGCCTCAGCATAAGGCTTCTCTACGCAGTGGAAGAAAGTGGAAAAAGTCGTGGAAGAATATCGAGACATATTCACCTTACCTATAGAGGTGAATATGCACTATCAAGTCAAGCATTCAATCAATTTGACCTCTGGAACGCCTTTATCTAATGGGTAGGTATATCAATTCTCTCTCCTAGAAAATGAGGAAATTAAGCGCCAGATTCAACAGTTTCTCCAAAAAGGGCACATTTGACCAAGCTCCTCGCCTTGCAAAAGCCCAATCGTACCCGTGCAGAAGAAAGACAGGACATGGTGACTCTATATTGATTACACAACTTTGAAAAAAATCACAGTCAAGAACAGGTACCTAATTCCCCAAATTGACGACCTTCTCGACCAACTCAAGGGAGCCAAGTACTTTAGTAAGATTGATTTGAAGTTCGGCTACCACCAGGTCCCAATAGAATCAACTAATATATGGAAGACTACTTTCAAGTCTAAATAAGGTCTTTTCGAGTGGTTGGTCATGCCTTTTGGCTTGACGAATGCCCTAGAAACTTTCATGAGGTTCATGGATGACATCTTGCATCCTTTCACCAATTCCTTTGTGGTTGTATATCTATATGACATCTTCATCTTCAAGAACAATTGGGCAGAACACTTGCAACACATTTGGCAAGTCCTACACACCCTGTGGAAACACAAGTTATATGCTAAATTAGAGAAATTATCCTTTAGCATGAACATGGTCCAATACCTCATATATGTTATAGATGAGCATGGTGTGCATGTATATCCAACCAAGATCCAATTTATTTGTGACTGGCTAGCCCCAACAACGCTAACCGAGCTTCGAAGCTTCTTGGGCCTTACCAACTTCTATCACTGATTTATGTTGGGGTTCTCTCATATTTAATGGCCCCTAATCCAAGTGACCAGGGGTGGTTGCAAAGCCCAAATTTTGTGGTCTAGGTCACAACAAAAAGCATTCGACAATCTGAAACAATGTCTATGCTCAGCCTCGATGCTCTCCTTACCTGATCTACAACAACCTTTTGAGATTGAGACAGATGCTTCAGACTACGTTTTTGGTGTCATTCTCACTTAGCATGGGCATTCGGTCTCCTATCATAGTGAGACATTCTCAAATGTCATCCATAAGTACCCCACCTGTGACAAAGAGATACATTCTATTGTACAATCCTTTCGCCAATAGAATCATTACATTATAGGGAAGGAGATAGTCATCCACACAGATCACAAGCCTATGCAATTCATGAAGACACAAGGAAAACTACAAAATGACCACCATCAAAAGTGGTCCACATACTTGCAGTAGTTTCACCTCGACATTAAACATAAGAAAGGGAGCACCAATCACGTCGCTAACTGCCTCAGTCGACCTCCAGTTGCAGCATTAACCACAGTGCTCAAGTCTTGCAGGCATGAGACCTTCAGGTCACCCCAACTCTATTGCAACGATCCTGACTTCGCTACAACCTACCAGTTGTTGGGTGTTGATATTTCTACTACCGAGCACCAAGCAGTTAATTCTAAATAAATCAATTATTGAATTAAAGCACAGCTGAGTAATCAACTAAACATGCAACGGAAGCATAAACAAGGAAACCAAATCAAGCACGCATAAACACCAATATTTTTGGGTAGATACCCCTGAAAAAAAACCCAAAGGGAAAACCAGTGCTGAGAATTATTTTATTATGCTAAAATCAGGGGTCTCGTAATAGGGATAATGGCCTACTAAGAGAAATAAAACTGCAGACAAACCTGGAAAAGTTTGATCTGTTGTACAACCTAGAACTGCATGTTTTTCGAGGTGTATGCTACTTTACTTCACTAAACCCACATATGTATGTGATTGTCTCCATTGAAACCCGCATACATGTACGAAAATATTGTATGGAAATCTCTGTACGACTCGACACTCTCTTGCGGCTTCTTATGAATGAAACACAACTCTGTGATCCTTTGTTCTCTCTTCTCCTTGATCTGATCTCTAGATGGAATTCCTTCTCCACCTATCAAAGATCTTGAATCACATTCCTTCATGATCCAATGCTCTCGAAAGTAAATCCTCTACTCTCAAGAATCTCAAGTATCAAGTGTCTTCCTCCTTCACCCTAGCCTTGCTTTTATAATCCTGAGTTATATTCTATTTCTAATCTTCAAAGTGACTGATAGTTGAGATTACTTCTCACACTCACTTGAGATTTAGAAACATGCTAATTACTTTCATCACTTTCCTCAAATAACTCAACTAATTAAATAATTAATTAATTAAAGCAATTTACTTTAAATTGTAAATATTTCCTTTAATTTAAAGTAAATCCAAGAGTAGAAGGATTTGGAATATTTCCACATGTCTAGACACATAGACCTATGCGGAAATGATTTTCTGATGCTACCACTAGCATCAACACTATCTCTTAGCGAGGAAGGTATTCTACACCACTCCAAGTCTGTCTCTGAAGAACAAAAACTTCCCTTTCTCTAAGGGCTTGGTCAGAATATTTTCAACCTTATCATCTCTGGAAATGTATTGAAGCTTCACTGCTCCCTTTTGGATCCTATCTCGAATGAAGTGGTATCTGATCTCAATATGCTTGGACTTGTCATGGAATACTGGATTCTCTGAGAATTTGATACAACTCTTATTATCACATTATATCACCGTAGGCTCCAACTCTTTATCAAATAATCTTGTAAGAAATTTGTGAAGCCAAATAGCTTCACAACTAGCCATACTCGTTGTCATATACTCTGCCTCTGTTGAATTGAGTGCTATAGAAAAAAAATTCTTGTTGAACCAAGTAATCATTATTGATCCCAAGCTGAAACAACACCCCAAGGTGTTATTTATGTCCACTGCACTACCTTCCCAATATGAGTCTGTATATCCTTGCAACTCCACTCCATCTCCTCTAAGATACCTCAATCCATACTCCATTTTACCCCTCAAGTCCATGAGCACATGTTTCACTACAATCCAATGCACTTGCTTCAGCTCCACCATGAATAAACTCAAGGTGTTCAAAACAAAACAAATATATATCTTGGTGTTTACCAAATACATCAAGGACCCTATTAGCTTCATGTATATCCTCGAATCCACCAACTCTGAATCTAAAGTCACCACCTTCTTCAGATTGGTAATCATAGGTGTAGCCATCGATTTACAATCCTCCATCTTGAATCACCTCAAGGTCTCTACTGCATACTTCCCTTATCCAAGGAAGATCTCTCCTGATATCTTCCATACCTATAACCCCAAGAAATAATGCATCAAGTCAATGTCCTTCATCTTGAACTCACTAGCTAAATCCACTTTGCACCCTAGAATAAGATCATCTGCACCTATGAGAAATAAAGCATCAATGTACAGAACCAAAATAAGTGGATCTAACCCAACAAGTATGAAGTACAAGTTAGGATTCACCTCACTCTTGGTAAATACCATACTTTGCAAGTATCCCTCAATCCTGGAATACCACACCATGGGTGCTTGTTTGAGTCTATACAATTCTTTCCTAAGCCTACACACATGAGACTCCCTCCCATGTACCTCAAATCCCTGAGGTTGTTCTTTTTATACTTCCTCCTCAAAGACCCCATTGAGGAAAGTTGTTTTCACATCCATCCGATGTACCACCTCATCACTGAAGCAATAGAAATAACAGCTCGAATAGAAGCATACCTGGCGATTGGAGAAAATGTCTCCTCCTAGTATACTCCATCTTTCGGGTACAACCCTCTTGCCACAAACCTCACTTTAAAATTCTCGTTGCTACCATCTGCAGCATACTAGATCTTGTAGAGCCACATAGAATTCACAACTAACTTCCCCTCTGGTCTTGACACTGTGTCCCAAACATCATTCCTCATAATAGAGGTGTACTCCTCTAGCATGGCATCTTTCCATACCTGTTGATTTGTTTCTTCCTCAAAACTGGAAGGCTCGACATCAATGATGCTACTCATAAGCACCATATAGTTTGAAAACTTCTTTGAAGGATTTTTCTCTCAAACCGCACTCCTAGGAGCCTCAAGAGCATCCCTCAATGTCTGTAATAGCCATCGGGGTCTCCTAATAGGACTGGAAAAGGATAAATCCTCCTCCCCACTTGAAGTCTAAACTGTTAACTGTTTCTCATCCTTCATAGCATGTTGTTGCTTGTCCTCTGTCACTACTGATGACTCCTGAATATTCCTAGATGCTAAGTTCTCCTCGAACTTAACATCTATGCTCACAAATGTATTTTGTTGCGCTGGAACGAAGATCATGTAAGACTTTGAGGTCTCACTATACAGCACAAATATACCCTTATGTTTTGAAGGCTCCAACTTCATCCTCTTCTCCACATGCATATGGATATAAATTGGACAACCAAAGATCCTCAAATGACCAATCTATGGCTTCACTCCTAAGAATCCCTTCTTCGAAGTCGTGCCCCCCAATATCTTGTGACTCCTATTCTACATATACATTGTTGTGTTACACGCCTTTGCCCATAGAAACATAGGAAAGTGTTGGTCATGTATCATAGTCCTCGTAGAACCAATGATGGATCAATTCTTTCTCTTGGTAACCCCATTCTACTGAAGGTAATTGTATAAGACTGTCAGCTCCCTCTTAATCCCTGCCTCCTTGCAGAAATCCTTGAATTCATTGGAGGTGTACTATCCCCCATTATTCGACCTCAAGACCTTGATATTCTTACATGTTTGGTTTTCTACCTGAGCTCTAAACTCCTGAAACCGACTGAAGACCTCATCCTTAGTCTTCATAAAGAACATCCAATTTTTCCTAGAAAAATCATCAATAAACATCACATAGTATTATGATCCTTGTAATGATGCTACTCACATCGGCCCACTCACATATAAATGAATAAGATCCAAGATCCCCTTGGACCTACTCTCATTGCTAGGAAACATATACTTGGAATTCTTTCCAAGTGCACACCCTTTGCACACTCCCTGCTGCTCAATACTAAACTATGGAAGACCTATAACAATCCCCTCAGAATCAACAAAGCCCTGTAGTGTAGGTGTCCCAAACTCCTATGCCACAACTCACATAGGTTGTCATTATCGTGTATTAAATCCTAAACAAACTTTCCCTGCAACCTATACAAAGTGCCCTCTCTAACTCCAACAACCATTGCACTGACTGAGCTATATTTCTCTGCATGTTTGAGTACTTTCCCTCTCTGAAAAGTGACGGAAAAACCCATATCCTCCATAGCTGAGACTGAAAGAAAATTCTTCTTCAACCATGGTTCGTAAAGCACATCCTCGGCATCTAACGAACCTCCTGAATCAAGTTGGAATGTAATTGTTCCCTCCCTTAACTGCATACTTGGCATCATCACCAAGTTGAACATGAAGATTTGAGTCCCTCACCATCATACTTCTAAATAGATCTTGTGCCTCTGTCATATGACGATATGCACCATTGTCCAAGAACCATGCCCTCCTCATAGTTGTGTTGGTGGAAAAGAAAGAAACCAATGAGTAATCCTTCTCAAACTTCAATGCAAACTCATCAAGTTGTGTCTCCATCAATGTTTCTATCTACATATTTCCATTACCTTTCTTCTTCTTCTCTGGACACTAAGATGCATAATGTTCGTTATTATGACATGAGAAGCACTTGATTTTACTCAAGTCCTTCTTCTTCCCTGGTTGTGATGATCCTCCATCATCATTACCCTTCCGTCTAGAACTCTTTCATTTTTCCTTCTTCGTCTTACTGACAAGATCCAAGTTCTCCTCACTGCATCCCTTCTTGTTGCTCTTAAAATCCTCCCGGGTCTCTTCCTAGATGCAATCATCCCAAAGTCTCTGCCAATCTGGAAAATTTCCCCGAGAAAAAACTCCTTTGACAAATGGTTCCCATGACTTGGGAAGACCATTCAATGCCACATTCATGAGCTCTGTGTCCTCCATTTTCTCCCCTATGGTTTCAATTTGATCACACGCATGTGTGATCCTCATGAGATAGCTCATAACATTACCATATCTAGACATCGGCACCAATATGAGTTTATTCCTTATGATTGACTTCCTATTCATGTTTGTGCTCTGGACTAACCCTACCAAGTCATCAAACATCTCTTTGGTCATCTTCTTCTTAGATAAGTGAGGAATTAGATGATCCTTCACTGAACCAAGGATGACCTTTTGTGCTTTGATCTCCTTCTTGTTGTGAGCTTCCAAAGTTGTTGGATCTATTGGTGGAGTAATAACTTTGTCCACTAACTCCCAAAGGTCATACTCCTTAAACGCCAAAGTTACTCTTGCTTCCAAGAGATGAAATTGGACACTCGATCCAATTTGTCTTCAACTCTTAACGGTGTTTATGGCATCCCTAAGACCTAATAACTTTCCTTGGAAATAACCTGTTGTTGAAAAATTACCCTTGTACTGACCTGTGCGGACTTGTACACAATTTTTACCACTAGATCTCGAGTATGTATACGATTGTGATCACTAAAACCCATGTATGTACACAATTATGACCACTGCAACCCACATATATGCGACTGTGCTCAAAGCCTTATGTGTATGTATGTGATTGTGCTATATGTGACTCGCATACACCTTAGTAAACCTGTAAAACCTTAGTTTTGCCTCAGTACGATTGTTTTCCTTAAATATGCCCTTCGATTTCCACCTGTTGGTTATGGATCTGATATTTGTCTTCCCCTCAGAGCACTTGCTTTGATATTATGTTGATATTTCTCCTACCCAGCACCTAACAGATAATTCCAAATAAATCACGTATTGAATTAAAGCACAACTGAGTAATCAACTAAACATGCAATGGAAGCATAAACAAGGAAACTGAATCAAGCACACATAAACACCAATATTTTTTGGTAGATACCCCTGGAAAAAACTTTGGAGGGAAAACCAGTGCTGAGAATGATTCTATTATGCTAAAATCAAGGCTCTCGTAATAGGGATAATGGCCCACTGAGAGAAATAAAACTGCAAACAAACCTGGCAAAGTCTGATCTATTGTACGACCTAGAACTGCACGCTTTTCGAGGTGTACACAACTTTACTTCAATAAACCCCCGTATGTATGTGATTGTCTCCATTGAAACCTGTGTACATGTACAGAAAGACTGTACGGAAATATTTGTACGATGCGACACTCTCTTGTGGCTTCCTCTAACTGAAACCCACCTAAGTGATCCTCAGTTCTCTCTTATCCTTGATTTGATCTCTAGATGGAAGTCCTTCTCCACCTATCCAATATCTTGAATCACAATCCTTTGTGATCCAATACTCTCAAAAGTAAATCATCTACTCTCAAGAATCTCAAGTATCAAGTGTATTCCTCCTTCACCCTAGCATTGCTTTCATAATTGTGAGTTATAATCTATTTCTAATCTCCAAACTGATTGACGGCTGAGATTACTTCTCACACTCACTTGAGACTTAGAAACATGTTAATTTGTTTTAGCACTTTCCTTGAATAACTCAATTAATTAAATAATTAATTAATAAAAGCAATTTACTTTAATAATTCCCTTAATTTAAAGTAAATCCAAGAGTAGAAGGATTTGGACGATTTCCACACATCTAGACACATAGACCTGTGCAGAAATACATGTCTGATGCTACCACTAGCATCAACATTGGGAACATGAATAGTTGTTTTTGAATTTCATCTTCAGGATGGATTTTTATGCCATGTGGGCCATCTTTGTGTTCCTTAAAGTGAGCATGTGAAGTTGATTTTGGAAGCCCGCTACAGTAGGGTGGCAGGACACTTTGGCATGGAGAAGATAGTGACAGTATTACAGAAGTATTTGTATTGGTCGAAGCTTCGATAGGATGTTAGTAATTATATCAGATCTCACATTGTCTGCTCCATCGTCAAGCCAGCCATTAAGAAAAAAAGATTGTACACTCCTCTTCCTACTCCTAACAGGCCTTGGGAATCCATCTCGATGGAGTACATGTCAGGTATCCCCTCAACCAAGCATGGAAATGACAATGTATTCATGATTATTCATTGATTCTCTAATATCTCCATTATGACATCTTGCAAGAAGAGTATCATAGTCAAGGCCATTGCTAAGATATTCTTAGAGCAAGTGTGGGTGCACTTTGAACTACCGCAGACCATCATATAAAATCAAGACAACAAGTTCTTGAGTCCATTATGGTTGAGCCTTTGGTCACTGGTGGACACCAAGATCACCAAATCCACTGCCTTCCACCCCCAAACTGATAGACAGACAAAGAGTGTCAATAGGATGAGTGTGCATACCTTGCGCATGTACAACTCCAAGCATCCACGCACATGGTTTGAGATCCTTCCTTATGTTGAACATAGCTACAACAGATCCCTCCATACCTTGACCAGCCATAGCCCTTTTCAAGTGGGCCTGGGATTTCAACCATTGGGCCCCATTGATGTAGCATTTCCCCTTGCATCCACATAGGTAGAATATTCTCATGCTCAATATAAGGTCNATAGCTACAACAGATCCCTCCATACCTTGACCAGCCATAGCCCTTTTCAAGTGGGCCTGGGATTTCAACCATTGGGCCCCATTGATGTAGCATTTCCCCTTGCATCCACATAGGTAGAATATTCTCATGCTCAATATAAGGTCGAAAAAGCCACCAAATTCATTGAAGAGATCCAATACATCTACTAACATGTCCATGATATTTTATAGAAAGTCAATGCTAAATACAAGCAATGTCATGATCAACATTGAGTTCCACAAAAGTTTTAGGTGGGAGACAAGGATTGGTTGCATTTGTAGAAAGAACGCCTTACAAGACCCCATTAGAATATGAGTCTAATTTTATATGTCCCTTACACCATCACCAAGGTTGAAGGTGACAATGCTTTTGAGTTAAGTATTACCCCCTTCTTTGACTTTCACCCAGTATTCAATGTGGACCCCCTTCGGCCATATTTTCCATAAATACTGGACACATCAGAAGTGGCAAAGATGTTGACACCTACAGAGCTCAAACCTAAATGCACAAAATAGGAAACCATTAATCGTATCACGGGCACACAGGTTAAGGAAACCCGCCAACAGAACATCCAACTCTAACGAGTTGTCAAAGCAGAGAAGCTACTACACCAAGCAAGTGTCTCACCAAGTGTCAAATTCAGTAGAAGTTTCCCCATTTGATGGGGACACTCAATGCAATGGAGACCATTTCTTCCTAAGGGGTAAGGACTCATCAAGGTGGTCTTCGGTAGCCACCCACCTATTCCACTGGCTTAAAATACAGTTTCCATATTGGTAGTTTTTCTACGGTTTTTTCGGGTCCTTAACTTCCAGGGTCGTTTTGAGGCCCTAAACAACGTTTTTTGGGCTCGAAAGCACCCAATAGAAAACCAAAGGCATTATTTGGATGTGGAAAATGTGTACTTATAAGCTAGACCTTTTAGATGATCTACCAAGCGCCCCAAATGGATATCGTATGCAAAAGTAACTCCCTTAGGAAGTTGATGTATCAACTAACCACATCAGGGCCCACAAACCTTTTGGTGTTTCATCTTTTGGGGTTAGAGTTTTGGATGTTTAGGGTCTTCTCATTGATGATTTATGTTAAAATACCTTTTTCAGCCCCATTATAATTATCTTCTTGCAAATGTGTGTAGCCTTCACATCTCTTCGCATAGATGAGCTACCACCATTATAGTGTGTTCATTTCACTCTGCATTTTTGCAGTTCCTACATATTTCATTCATTAATAGAAAATGAGTATTAGTGTATCTCTATGTTTCTGTCATATTTTTGTGTTTTATCTCGTCCCCTCATAAATCTAGATCAACTATACAGTGTATATCGCCAAGGAAAAATATTTTTCAAGCACAATACAGTGAATGTCACCAAGGAAAAATATTTTTGAGGGTGATATATCGCGGAGAAAATAAATTCTCAGCACAATATGCCAGTAATAAAATAAACTTTTGGAAACGACAAAGGAAGAATAAAGAACTTAGAAAAAGTTGAGGAAATCCCACTGAAGGAAAAAGAAGATGAAGAGCTAGAAAAATTTGGCGAAAATGGGGCTTGTATCGATCGAAAAATAAAAAAATTTGGCCTGAAACTTCGGCGAGAAAAATAATAATTTTCACCAATAAAGATAAATTTTTAGCCTAAAATGTCAGCAAGAAAAATAAATAATTTCAATGATAAAGATAAATTTTTCGCCTGAAACGTTCAAAGAGAAAAATAAAAAAATTTACCAATAAAGATATTTTTTTTGCCCAAAACATCAGTGACCAAAAAAATAAAAGATAGAAATTCCCACCAATAAAGGAAAGAATCTCAACGAGAAAAAAAAATTGTTGATAAATAAAAGTGTCTCAACAAGAAAAATAATAATTCTCACCGACAAAGATAAAATTTTGCGGCGTTAAAGAGGAGAATATCAGTGAAGAAATAAACTATCGAAGCAATGTATTAGCAAAGAAATAAATCATTGGAGCGATGTATCGGGCAAAAAATAAATTATCGAGATGATAGGAGAAGAGAAAGAAAAGGAGAAGAGAAGAAAAGAAAAGAAAGAAATAGAAGAGAAAAGAGGAGTAAAAGGAAAGGAGAAAGATGGACAAAGATTAAAAAAAAGTATGGAGCCAAAAACTTGTTTTAGCCATAGTAGGAGAAGTTCAACTAAGAATTAGATGAAATTTAAAGCTATTTATATAGTTAGGAGGCCTACAAAAGTGTTAATGGGGGCCTTTGGCCAATTCTACTCAAACTTTATGGAAAATGCAAATTAGTGGTTTTTGGAAATCAGGGTGGTGCTCAGTCAATGGGACCCAGATAAGGATGAGATTTTTATGACTCCAAAAAGTAGGCACGAAAATACCTAAATGGGCTTCTGGAAAAATTCAAGAGGGTTTTGAGTGGAGATGCCGAAATAGGGCCAAATCCACTATTTCGGACCACTTTTTGGGGATTTTTGAGATCTTCAGAGAAGAAAAAGAGACCCTGGATCACAAAACCAGAAAAGATAATTTACTTGACACTTTACCTCCTCATCAAACCAACTAATTTTTCCTTAGAGAAGTTTTTCCATATCAGCCCAGTTTTGGAGATAGCAGTTTTTCACTAAAAATTCAAAGTCTGGAGAAAATGCAAAAGGGACAAAGTTGGAAAATCCAGATTGATGCAGAAGTTGGATGGAACATCATATCCTAAATATGAGAGTTGTTGTGTATTCACAATTGGGAATGGTATCAGTGAATGGTATAAAAAATTTCCTGATTCTTGCCATATTTTCTTCTATAAGGGTCAAAAGTTGGCCTCTGAATCAAATTGCACTAGTGAAAAAAGGACACGACTGAGTAGAAATGGTTGATTTAGAAAGCCATAACTTCTAGCTCATAAACTAGAATGAGGCATAAATATAGTCATTAGAAAGATAATTCAGAAGAGAATATACTTGAAAGCTCGGAATTTTGATTAGTGTGTCATTTCTCATTGAAAAATTGAGGCAAAGAAGGACATGTATCTCTTAAATAACGACAATTTACAAAATTCATAACTCTAACAAGTAATTGTTGCATGCACTTTTTTTTGCAAAATTAGAGGTACAAAAAAACATATTTGGTTCCTATATGAGGACTAGAGATATGGAGGATTCCTAGGGATCTTACAACCATAAGGATGAGATATGAGGTTTACATATCAGCCTGGGAAATACAAAGACTGAGTCCAATGAACATAGATTTAGAGTGGATCATGTGGAGCTAGTTGAGACTATGAGAAGCCTGCAGAAAGAAGTGTAGAGATATAGAGAAGACAATGAAATTTTGATAAGATATTGGGATGAGAATAATCAAATTAACACTCAGCTGCTATAGATTTTGAATATATTACAAAGTGAAACAAATAAATATTTGGTCACAAAACAAGCAACTGATGCAAGACAAGCACCAACATACAGATTTCATGATAGGAGGGATGACCATAGCGGACCTAGACACATGAGGAGTGATAGGAAATATTGACTAGTTGTTAGGCATGAGAAAATATTTCTAGCTGCATAATTATTCATCAAACCTAGAGGCAAGGACTGCAATATATCATCTTCAAGGGAAGGCTTCCATGTGGTGGGACTAGTTGAAGCATGTAAAGCATATTGATGAGAAGAGAATTTTCTGGAAGTAGTTTAATAAATATTTCCAACAGTAGTACTTGTCAGAATGGATCTTGTTAAGTTGGTATCACTTTGTCCATATTACTTTCTCATGAGTTTGATAATTAACTCAGAATCCCCAATTTCAATTATTTTTTAATTTCTAGATGCATCAATGGATCTCAATCCCATGTAGAGGCCCAATGCTTCCACCTTATTATTGGAGCTTATACCAAGCCCCCATGCAAATGAATTTTATTATGTTCCATTAGGATCAAATATGATCCACCCACTCCTATTGTCCCTAAAATAAAACTAGTTGTTATCCCTTGTAGGTAGTCTTTTAAACATTTATCTTAGGAGTTATATAAATTCTTTTCATTTAAACGTAAACTCAAAATTTTACATAAGTAGAAAAATACATATTCTTTTAAACATTTATCTTAGGAGTTATAAAAATTATTTTCATTTGAAAACTAAAAAATTTATGTAACTAGAAAAATGCATATTATAATTATCATTTGTATAAAAAAGGTTGTAAGTGTATTATACAATGAATTAATAGAAAACAAAATTGAAATGTCAAATATCGAGGTTTCTTATCCAATATTTGAAATGTCCATTATCTGAGTAGTTCTTATAATTATGCCAACATAGTTGTAAAATTTACTAGTGTAAAGCATAATAAACTAAGCTAGTAACAAAACTACTCTACAAAGCATAATAAAACCTGGGCTTAAAAGAAAACATGCCCACTAAGGACTGCATGCTTGTTGTTTTCTTGAAAGTTGAACACCATGGACGCATTTTCATTTTCCATGTTTCCTTCCACTTGGTAGATTGTTTCTTCATCCTTGACAACTTCTTTGACAGACCCAATATAAATATTTGGAAGAGAAACCAGAAAATGCAAGCTCCTATCAAGACACACAACTAATTCATAAAGCACGTTAAAGTGTGCATCCAATTTCTCAATTTGCTTGCTTTGATGAGACACTACTATTGATAACTTAGTATTCTTGAATATTTGAGATTCAAGCTGGATTTTCAACATGATACTATAGTGAGAGAAGGCCACCTAAAGATCCTTAATCTGCCAAACACTCATCTTCTAGACTTGATGCAGGTTAGAAATTTCACAAGGGATATAACGATTGGAATTCCTATGACCCTCCATGCTTTTGAAGACTTGAAATTGGACCAAAACCTAATGCCAAATAGAATACCAGGCAAATTATATACTAGAATACACCAATATGAGAGCAAACCATAAAGTCGGGAGCCATAAACAAAGGCCCAATTCACCTAGAAAATCATACCAAAACCAGACAACAATATTTTACCATATTTGTGAAACAAGGTGAACCAAATTGAGCCTTTGAATCAAACTGGGCCAACATTCCATGAGCACCTACAAAAACCATAAGAGTGCAAGATACTAGATATAATAAATATGCAGAACAGAAATAAAATGCTAGAAATGGCAGAATAACAGTAATATATCCAGCATAATCTCCACAATAACACAGAAATGATATAAGAACAACAACATAAATAGCACTTTGATTCAGAAAGCAATGTTCACAGGCCTCTTCGAGGGGGCAACCTCCAATTGAGCAGCGCTCTGTTACAATAGTCTCCAAGCTAGGGTTTTCATACCCTCAACCCTTATTTATACTAAATATGTCTATCAAGAGAAGAATCTAGAGGAAGATCCTTCTAGAAGCAGAAGCTTCTATTAGGTCTTCTTACATCTGCCTTATTCTATTTTATTGAAAGGCCTTATTAATATTGACCTTTATTACATCCGAATATATTGATCTACTTATGTGCGGGTTAGGACCCTAACATGTCCGCCCCCTTAAAAACAGCCTTGTCCTCAAGGCTTGATATGTGGAAACTGTGGCAGAATGGTAGTTGGTTCCCAAGTGGCATCTGTTGGAGTCGTATCTTTCCACTGGACTAGCACTTCCTTGATGGTTCTCTGACATAGGCGACGCTCATGTTGGTCCAAAATTGCTTCTGGTTTTAGCCAAATGGATCGTTCTTCAGCTAACTCGGGAAGGTTGGTTTGAATTTGGCACCTAGTTCCAATCACCTTCTTTAAGCATGAAACATGAAAAACTAGATGTAGCTTCGACTGACTAGGCAGAGCTAACTAATATGTGACTTGTTGCACACGCTTGAGAACTGTATAAGGACCATAAAATTTGGGTGCTAGCTTCTGACAATGCTCAGCCTTGAGGGAAGTTTGCTTGTATGGTTGCAGTTGCAGAAACACCTGATCCCCTTTTGCAAATTGACGTTCAGAGCGACCTTGATCTACTTGTTGCTTAATATGATTATGTGCAATGACCAAGTTCTCTTTAAGGGTATGAAGAATATCCTCTCGAAATGTAAGTGTTTGGTCAACCACCTGGACCTTCGAGGTACCCGGTAAGTATGAGAGAACTGAAGGTGGCTTATGTCCATATGTTGCTTCAAAAGGAGTCATGCGAGTAGTTGTATGGTAGGAAGTGTTGTACCACCATTCGGCTAGGGGTAGCCATTGAGCCCACTAATGTTGTTTTTCAGAGGCAAAACACCTCAGATATGTTTCCAAACACTTGTTGACAACTTCCATTTGACCATCAGTCTGGGGATGATAAGTTGTGTTGAGATGCAATTGGGTGCCCTGTAGCTTAAACAGTTCTTGCCAAAAATTGCTTGTGAAAGTTGGGTCACGATCAGAAACAATAGAGTGTGGCATGCCATGAAGCTTGAAGACCTGGTCCATGAAAAGTTGAGCCACCGTGGATGCAGTAAATGGGTGTTGAAGAGCACAGAAATGAGAATACTTGGAAAGGTGATCCACAACCACCATTATGACTGATTTATTCCCTGATTTGGGTAAGACGGTAATAAAGTCCATAAAGATATCCTTCCAAATAGCAGGTGGAATCGGAAGCAGTTGTAGTGTGCCCGGAGATTTGACTGTTTCTCCCTTGTTACGTTGACACACCTCACATTCAGCGACAAAACTACGGATGTCCTGTTTCATACCATCCCAGAAAAAAGAACGTTTGACCCTATCATATGATTTGGTGAACCCTGAGTGCCCCGCTATGGGTGTAGCATGAAGCTCAGAAAGTACCATGGATTTAAGATTTGACTGTTTACTTATATACAAACGGCCTTTGTATCGAAGCTCATCCTAGAGCCAAGAGTACCCTGGGGGAGCCAGAGCCTTGATCTGCAATTGCTAGATCATATGCGAACTTTTGGGATCTTGAAGCCATTCCTGGCGCACAACTTGGAGCTAATCGGGTACAATGAAGGAAAGGGAAAAAAGGGATCCTTCTTCTTCATATTTTTGGGACAGTGCATCCGCCAATATATTGTCTTTTCCCTTCTTGTAAAGGATCTCATAATCATAACCAAAGAGCTTAGTCACCCATTTTTATTGCTCCTGGGAGGAAATGCGTTGTTCCAGAAAGTACTTGAGGCTTTGATGGTTGGTCTTAAGTTGGAAGCATTTCCCCAAGAGATAAGGGCGCCACAGATCAACGGCATGTAGAATAGCCAACATTTCCTTTTCATAAATGGGTTTGCCCAAATTCCTTTCAGACAGTTGCTTGCTAGTGAAGGCCAAAGGTCGACCCTCTTGCATAAGGACAGCGTCGATTCCTTTCCCTAAGGCATCACATTCCAACACAAAGGTCTTTTTGAAATCAGGAAGGGCCAGAACCGGAGTGGTGCACATGGTCGTCTTCAAGGTTTGAAAATCTTGAGCAGCGGCTGGAGTCCAAGTGAAAGAGTTCTTTTGAGGAGAGCAGTGAGAGGTGTTGCAATCTTTTTGTAGTTCTTAACAAATTTGCGATAATACCCTGTTAAGCCCAGAAATCCATGCAATATTTTGAGTGTCTTTGGGTGCGGCCAGTCTTGCATAGCTTCAATCTTTTTCGGATCCACCCTGACGCCATCCTTGCCAACCAGATGACCCAAGTATTCTACTTCTGAGGCACCAAAAGCACATTTAGACTATTTCAGGAAAAGTTGGTGTTGGGAGAGGAGATGGAGAACTTGATCCACATGAGTAAGATGGTCTGTCCAGGTTTTTCTATAGATGAGTATATCATCAAAGAAAACTAAGACAAAATGATGGAGAAAGGGACGGAAGACATGACTCATGAGGCTTTGGAAGGTGGAGGGGGCATTACACAAGCCAAAGGGCATGACCAAAAACTCATAGTGGCCCTCATGAGTGCGAAAGGTCGTCTTGGGAATGTCTACCTCTTTCATATGTATTTGGTGATAGCGTGAGTGAAGATCAAGTTTAGTAAAGAATTGGGCGCCACTCAATTCATCCAGGAGGTCATCAATGACAGGAATGGGAAATTTGTCTTTAATGGTCAGTTTGTTGAGGGCACGGAAGTCAGGACACATTCTCCAAGACCCTTCTTTCTTCAGGACCATGACTACAGGAGAAGAGTAAGGGCTCGTACTAGGGCGGATAATGCCTGCATTAAGGAGTTCCTGGA
Source organism: Picea engelmannii (assembly GCA_009831015.1). Taxonomy (NCBI): domain Eukaryota; kingdom Viridiplantae; phylum Streptophyta; class Pinopsida; order Pinales; family Pinaceae; genus Picea; species Picea engelmannii. Next base: position 64,326 of record ML800542.1, read on the forward strand.
CCATTTTCCCAATTTCATTTTTTTGTGAAAAGGGGTGGCAATATGGACGGATATTGGGAGGAAGGCTTCCAAGTACAAGGGGAATGGAATGATCATGAACACCGCGGGAAGGAGGGAGTCTTTGGGGAGTGGAAAATACCATTTGATGTTTAGAAAGGAGAGCTTGGAGGTCATGCAGCATCGAGGGTGTCTATGTTGCTTGGATGGCATGGAGTTCGGCAATGACACCAGAATGACCTTTTTTGAGCAGCTTTTCCATGCAATGGGAACTAATGACCTCAGGTGAACCAGTAGTGATGCCTTGGAATTTATATTGGTGACCTTCCCGATCGAATTTAATGGTTAATGCCTTAAAATCCATGAGAATGGGACCCAAAGTTCTTAGCCAGTCGGCACCCAACACAATGTCACAACCACCCATGTCGATAGCAAACATATGGGATTTTAGGTGGTAGTCACCGATTTGGAGACGCACATTTTCACAGCGCCCTCCACATTTCATGGAACCACCATTAGCAATCATGATTTGGAAATTATTGACAGCATGGATGTAGCAATGAGTTTCTTGGGCAATGCGGCGATGAATAAAATTATGGGTGCTTCCACTATCAACCAGAATGATGACCTTCCGATGCTTGATGTAACCGATTAACTTGAGGGTTTGGGGAGCAGAAAATCCAGTGAGAGCATTGAGGGAAATGATAGGTTCTACTTCGGGAGGGTCTGAGGGAGGGGTTATGTCATTAATTTCAGGTGAATCAGACACAAGGGGAGTTTCAACATCCTCTTCTGAAATATCCTTAGAGATGGCCATAAAAATCTTTTGTTCCTTACACTTGTGGTCCGGGAAATATTTGTCATCACAATTATAACAAAGGCCTTTGAGTTGGCGTTCAGCCATTTCAGCCCTGGTCAATTTTTGGATCTTTAATGGGGCAGAGGGAGTAGTGGGAATGACGGGTTTAGGGCGAGGGATAAAGGAGGGTTTTTGGTTTTGAGATGATACAACATGTTGTGCTTCTTTAGCTCTTTTAGTAGCCTCCACCCAAGTCGAGGGTCGAGCCATGAGGACATGGGCCCGAATCTCCTCCTTGAGGCCACTGATAAAACACTCTCGAAAGAAAGCATCAATCATGCCCTCTGTTCGAAAATCCAGGCACTCAAAGGCAACTATGAAGTCTTCTACTGTTTCGAATTGTTTCAACTTTGTCAAACAGCCCAAATGGTTGGTGTCTGTGTCAAAGCATTCATAAAGCTCAGTCACAAATTGGGTCCAAGTAATATACCCTTGACGGGAAGTTTTTCTCCATTGCCACCATTGCCAACGTTCTTGATCTAGATGTAGAACACCATACCGTAGTTTGGCCAAGTCATCTGTGATGTCGTATAAAGAGAAATAATGTTCCATTTGGTTTACCCAACCAGTGGGGTCTGAGCCATCAAATTTGATCACATCCACCCGTGGAAGGTGTATGTCACGTTGAAAGCATTGGTGCTAAAAGGTATGGGAATGGGAGGAATGTTTGCCTTCGGTCTTTGGAGGTGCTTCAGAGAAATGGTCATCTGTAGGGATCTTCAGTTTGGTGCAGAGGGATGAAAAGATAGATTCAAGCTGGGTGGTCAGTTCTTGTTTGACTTCCTCCATTGAGGACTACATGGTTGTATTTATGGTTGCATTGATGGATGAATCGATGGAGGCAACAGTAGCATTGAGTTGTTTCACTTCTTTTTGGGTCTCGAGGAAACCAGATTGCAAGGTGTTGAAGCGAGTTTCCAGATCTTGGCTACGGGTATGGGCCATGAGGATGGGTGAACTGAAAAGGGGCGGGAGGGGTCAAAAATTTTGCCGAAAAATGATATGGATGAATGTGATAAGGGCGGAGAG